>JAODLD010000002.1:27994638-28012763 GCA_026781065.1 Mormyrops boulengeri | reverse complement strand
GCCGCGTGGGCCCCGATCTGGATGGGCCTGGGGGCCGCCCGCGCCCTGTCCCACACCCCTCGTCCGCGCTCGTGTGCCCGGTGGGTTTTTTGTCCGCTTCTGCCTTCCCCCCCCCCCCGTCATCTAGGGAGCGATTCATTAGTGTGGGAGGATAGAAAAGCCTTGAGCTCTGCCCATCTCATAACCCCCCTCTCTACAGCTTTCCCCTCAACTTCCAACTGCAGGGAGGGGCTCACATGGCTCCTCTAAGACTAAATACAGCCCTACCCCCCCAATAATCTATCTCCATCCTCCCTCAAAGCTCAGCCCTGGCCTCCAAGGGAGGGGGCCAGGCAGGAGCTTTGCTTTTTGAATGTTTTTCTTTTTTGGAAACTGTGATGCACAGCTTCTGGTTGAGTACACTGAGATAGTGGTGATTCAGTAATGTGGGGAGGGGGGTGGGGGGGCACAGCGATGGGAGGGCAATGCATGTGGACTTTCCTGCAAGAGACAAGTGGTGAAGGACATTCCTGCCACTGGAAGAGACACATTAATGACGAGCAGTGTGAGGAAGCAGGGTGTGATCAGGTCACTGGTGCAGCAGAGTGACCCTTAACCCCAGCTGCTTCAGGGACTGTCTGACCCTGTACTTCATTCTAGATAAAAGCATCTGCTAAATGACAATGCACCCCCCACCCCTTTTTTCACCCCCCTGGCTCCTTGACAACACCTGTCACTCTCAGAAGATACCTGGCCCTCCCCCATCTCTGGCTACCACCATCATACACTTCAGCCTACTGGCCTTAATGGAAGTGTCCACTGGGAACCATTAACCCTGTCCCGGTTATGAGGCTTCGTGGTCATCTGACTGGAGTGCCTCAAACTGGTAATTCAGCCTTGCTTCAAAGAAGAGACTCCCAAAGAGCTCCCACGAGAGGACGCACTCTGCGGGCACTGAGGAGGACGAGAAACATTTCCGCCACTTTCTCTGAAGGCTACCACTGTAGCTGCACTGTACCCTTTACCCAGTGAATGAGAGGCTGGCACCAACTATAATTTCTGGCCCCAGTCTGTGGCTTATCTAGCTTTGATGTACCGACAGCTCAGAGGCATCGGAGGACAAAGCTTAGCTGACGGCCTCCAGCAGAACACGGAGGTCTGCAGAACGAGATGCCTCACTGTGAGAGTGACTCGCAGCTCCATATTACTGAGGAATGCGAAGAGCGCGCACTTTTTAGAGCCAAATTCCCAGTAAAGGTGGGAGCCCAACGTGATCCGGAAGCTTTGTGAGCCACTCCGGTCTCTTTGGATGCAGCCTGACATTTGTGTGTCATCAGCCGAATCTCACAGCCTGGTAACTCACTTGGGGCCCAGTTAACCGTGTGTCTCATGACCCTCAGACAGCACTCTGGTCATGTGACCGGCTTTGTCCCAAACTGCTCTACGCTGCCACCCAGTGATCATCACACCCGCTCCGTGCACCGGCCCTGCCCATGACTGCCCCCGCAGCCCGGCCTCCTCCGCAGCGACCTGCAGTAAACGCAAAGGTCACTTTCCTCCGGGCTAATTAGCAAGGAAGCATAGGCAGTATCACTAAATGTGCCATGACCCCCGGCATGGTGACACTTAGCCCCGCATGCTGTTGTCCCCCGCCCCCATAAAAGCACTCTGCTGCTATAGTAAATCACTGCTCTGTGGTTGTTTATTCCTTTAAAGTCCATGCTGACCTTTCCACCATCATTCTTCTCCAGCTAACATTAACAGTCTGATATTGAGCCTCCCAGCCTTTCTGCAGCTCCATGGATGTTGTGATACAGGCCTGGTTCCCCCGAGGATGGGGAGGAGGGGTATCACAGGAGAGTTCAATTAGCATCATCCTCTGCAGGCTCACCGGACCGGACGCCGCTTCTGCTCCCAGCCCGCCCGCGGAATGGGATTCATTCCCGACGGCCGTAAAGTTCCTAATATATGATTACCTCCGTTTGTCATGTGGCCAAACAGCACATTGCATGGATGGTCTAACAATGGTCCCGCTTCTCAGCAATCGCTGCACAACCAATTGTGCAACTGATACTTTGTGACAGATCCATAATGAATCAATGGCCACCGGAGCTGTATACAGTGGACAGCGACTTAATGAAGCTCTGAGTGTCAAGAACGAGGCAGAAGATGCAGCAAAGGCTACGGGTTGCTCCGAGCGGCATCTGTGCTTTTCCAAAATGAAAACAAAGAGGTTTCTAATTTGATTACTGGTCATTTCTCCACTGACAATTAAACATAATCAAAAAAACAAGACTGATTCATCAGCTGCGCTGCTTAGACCCCTAATCATAACAAAACAATAATAATATACATGTATTATGTATTTAAATATGCATTTTTTCTTTAAAATGAAATTTTAAAGGCTTGTTATCATACCTTCGGTGCCATATTACAGTAAATTGGCACAAAGTCTACAGAAAAACCCACCATGAAAAAGATGAAGCCCTATTAGCAGACAGTAGCACACGACTGAAAGGTTTGAAACCCTGCTCCTTGCCACGCTCTGAGGCGTCCGTCACATACGCCTGAGGGGAGCGTCGGAGAAGCTGCGCCCAGGAGCAGGGGAGGAGCACGGAGCAAACTTTGTACCGACAATCACTGTTAACAAAATAACACTAATTGGTTGTCGAGAAGAGAAGTTCGAAATCGCGGGTACACACCGGGGCCCTCGTCACCATGACAACGAGGGGGGCCTGTGAGAAGCTGGGAAGGTAATAAGTCTGTGGGAGGAAGAGGAGATGGGAGACCCGGGGGTACGATGATGGGGGGATGGCAGAGAAGCACGCCTCCGCAGGCCCCCTCCACCCTGAAATGCAGTTGAGGCTGTCGGCACTGTCGCCACGGAGTAACAGCCTCTCAGAGCTTCCCCCTTCTCTGGGTAAAAAGGTGCGTGGCAGGTAGCTGTTAAACTTAATTAACATTTTCCAGAGTTGAAATATATAGATATGGTATGTAGGAAGCACAATGTGGGAAGCTGACAGTTTGCCACACTGATATCAGCACAGAAAACAACCTTTTTCTCCAGATCAATCACATCTGCTAAACAGCTCCAGCTGTGCAGGCCCCAGTAAACCAACAAGGAGAAAGGGGTCCCCGTCACCCCCCCATTCCCATTCGAGGACAGTGGAGGAGGGTAATGCCCATTACTGCGATTCCACATCAAGTTTCCCATCGTAGCAAGAAACGGGCAGAAATACCAGGGGGACTGACCCACAAACAAGACTTGGATTAATGAAATGTCTTGGCATAAACAGCTATCTTAATTCAAGCATCCTCTCTCAGAACAAATTACATCACTTCCTGCTGTTTCCTGGAGGATTCCCCAGGGCCCCTGTCTCATTGACGCCACCTACTGACCCCCATAGTTAGCCCAGCCAGTTCCTCTGTATAATCTCAGAGCCTCCAGCAAACTGGTCCAACCTGAAGTGTCATGTGCACAAACAGTCTGCGTCTTTCTGGGCACAGGTCCGGGTCCTGAAACTTCCACTGCTGCTGGCAGCTTGTTAGCACCCAGGGCAACCAGTCAGGCGGTAGGACGGACTCCTGGATCACAGCGGTCGGCAGGCGATGGCTTGTTCAAACAATACGGAGGTGTCTACAGTATCCCTCACCTTTCACCAGGGATGGACAGTAACGAAATACATTTACTCGAGTACTGTACTTAAGGACATTTTTCTAGTATCTGTACTTTACTTGAGTATCAGTTATTTTTGGAAACATGACTTTTACTCCAATATATTCAAAAGACAAATATTGTACTTCTGAGTAACACTGCATTTCCATGAAGGTTCTCGTTACTCAGTACTTTGAAGCATAGCTTTGACGTCAGCAGACAAACTTTCTTTTCTAAAATGCGACAGGCTATATTCTGTTCATCACAGAAGAAATACCAATCACAGTAAGCTACTCCTCCGCAGGTTGGTCGTTTTATTCCGTTTTAATTTTCGGAGGAAGTTGCATTTACAGAAATTTCGTTGTCTGCCTGATGCACACATGTGCCTGAACACACACACACACACACACACACACACAAACATGCACACTGCTTGAGCTGTGTCACACTACTATGCTGTTTTGTGAGGGTGGGGTGGGGGTGTAAAATTAGAAGATGAAAAATGGCTGTCCCTTTGTAGATTCAATTGTGTTTCAATATGCATTGTATCATATTCCACAAGCTCTTTATTGTACAGGTTCTACAAGTAAGTCAGTGCATTCAGTAGGCTGTTTCAGAGTTAGATTGCAAGATTCTGTTGATTCTGTAACATCATAACATCAATGAAATAATGCATTGACAATAAAAAGAAAATGTACTTCTGAATACTTGAGTATTTCTAAAATGAAGTACTCCAGTACTTTAACTCAAGTAAAAATTTGACTGAACAACTTTGACTTGTATAAGAGTAATATTTATACTTTGACTGACGTAATGGAGTTGTGTACTTTGTCCACCTCTGCCTTTCACTTGCACGACACTGGTAATTTAAGACCTGACAGTCATATACAGTGAGCATACATGATGTCCTCCATCTGACTCCCCCGTGACTGTTAAAAAGGCCGGGGGGGGGGGGCACCTGAATGAAATCCACTGAAGGCAGGGGGGCTTATTACCCCCAGCCCAGTGTACCGCACCATATTTGCAAAACAAATTACTGTCACTATCACCCGATGCCCTGGGAGTCCTGCAGGACCAATTTCTTGCATTTGACTCAAATTGATTTTTTTAACCAGGTTACAGACTAATTCCAGTGCAATCTCTGTGGCACTGAGCAACTCCCGGAGCCACTCTGGAGACTTATGCACGTAATCGTTTTTGCACGTCTGCCTTCTGCAGAGAGCGACTTTCAGCCGCAGTGAGAAAGCGGCCAGACGACGCTTCGCCTCCGGCTGAGGACAGCAGCCCTCTGTCTCTCTGTGTTACAGGCGGCGTTCTCCGTCTCCACCTTCGTCTTTCTGCAGCCTTCTTCTTCACAGGCTGATATCAACCTCTTCGTAGACCCCTCCCCCGTTCTCTCCTCTCTGCAAGTTTATTGGAACCCCCAGTGAAAGTTATCCTTGAACTGATTCGCAATTGAATTTGCTAGTAAAAAGGAAAAAAAAAAGGAAAGGCAATTCACGGGGGGGGGGGGGTTTACCTGGCGGAACAGATTTCATGGTCCCTTCCCTGTGATTGCATCAGGACCCCCTCGCTCCCCCGCCGCCGTATTCCACCCAGGGCTGTAAGAGGAGTGCTCACGGTAAATACACACACACACACACACACAGCCTCTCCTCACCATCTGCCCCCATGATCAAATAAGGTCTCTGTGTCCATCATGCGAAAGGAGATGGTAAGAAAAGAGAGCTGAGGGCAGAGCAATCAGAATACTGGGGGGGGGGGGGGTGCTCGGTCCACGGCCAGTTAATTAGCGGACAATGAGACTGTCGGTCATTCACACTCGTAACAGGCCCCACAAAGTTATCTCGCCTCCTTTCCAGACAGCATGCTGCTGCTTTCAAAGCCAGAGTATGTCATAATCCCTCCTCCTTAAGTACCCGTGCTTAATTAACTGCTAAAAGTGCACGGATTAATTAGCATGACCAAGCCATAAAAGGAATTGGTTTTTAAATATAATCTGGCATTCAGCCTGTCAGGGAGACTGACTTATAGTTAAATACTTAATTCAACTCTGATTAGTATTCCTCTCAGAGCCATTCTGATTGGGTGAGCTTGTCAGGTTAATCATATGTGGGACCACCCAATAGGGGTGTGGCCTTGTGCTTTTCTTACAGATAATGTAGGACGCTCACATGTGAAGCTTTGAGGCACAAAAATGTTACCTGCTCACACACCTTAAACTGCTTCTAAATTACTGTCCCCTTAATGCTGATACACCTCAAAGTGTCTCCTGCATCCACCCTGATTCTCCAGCTGTCTGCATTTAAGTGTGATCAGCGATCATTGTTGACACACCACAGCACACACCAATGAAATGTGTCCTCTGCATTTAACCCATATGTGATATAGCAGGGGGCAGTAGTACCTTGCTGGTCCAGGATTTCAAACCAGCAATCTTCCAAATAATCTTCCCTAACCATTAGGCCACCACTGCCCCAAGTAATAAAAAGCGCCTTTGCTGCATCCTTAGTTGGCAGGCCCTGAACCGGCCTAGTATGGAATCTGAAATTAACACACCGAGGGAATCCTGACGGTCCTGTTCCCGCCACAGCTTCCGTTAAGACATCAGGATCTGAAACAAAGCATCTGTCACATTCAGCATCTTCTCTTTCCTCCTGAAACTACCATCACCCCCCTCCTCCACACCCCCCTCCAGTTTTGCATATGGGTTAATGCCAGGGCTCATCTTGCTGCATGACGATCACAAGTGGTGCACACACCACACGTCACACTCCAGGTCACGCGCTTTTCTCCTGTTCCTTCTGCCTGAGCCCACGACACGTACACATCTCCCCATGGGCAGCTCCTCCCGTTAATCTTGTGAATTTTACAGCCTTCATTTCTGCAACAGGCAATAAGTATTTTTTTCTCTCCTCTATACAGGCAAGACAAAGGTCACGCCGTTCCCCGAACTGCTAGACGAGGAGCGGAGGTACCACGGATTCGTAATAAACGCAACTTGACTGAAGGTCATTTATTTTTGAACAGGTGACTTTTTTGATAGGCTACATGCTCGAATTTGTATCGATCGCACAGTAAATATCGATTTCTTTTTTTTCAGACGCAGAGCTAAGCTCGTTGGCCGAGATCTTGTGAGCCTCCGTGGGCCATTTCAGAAAATACCAAAGATATCTACATGCAATCAGAGTCAAAAAATTATCAAGCATCGGTTCCCCTAGGAGTTATGTTGAGAATGACCGGAAAGCACCTCAGAATAACCTCAGGATGACCCCCCCCAGGGGTCACTGGAGGGGGAAATGGATGAGCGGCCAGATCTGGAGAAGAAGGGGACGTCATGAGGGCATATTTGCTCAGTCAGGATGGCAGCATGGGCAGCATAGAGGGCCTTGAGAAGGATGGACCAACAGAATCAAGAGAGTCAAAGAAGGACCCTTGGTCTGCATCAGTGGTCTTCAACCCATTCCTCAGTGGCCCCCCAGTCAGTGCACATTTTTGTTCTAGTCCACAAACACCTGATCCAAGTGATCAAGGACTTTATAAATAGTAAAGTGAGATGTATTGGTAGGGTGGCCACCTAATCCATGTCTATGGGACACTGTGAGCTACTTGGGGTTTTACAAACTACTTTAAAATGAAAAGGTTCCTCTGCTCAGCTAAATTGTTTGACTCGTTTTGTGCTTTGACTGTTTTATTTCCTTGACTGAAAGACTCACCCAGCTGTTTCACATTAACATTAGTGACACATGCATGATTATAGGAGACTGACTAATAAGCACACAGCAGGTACTCAGTGCTGAAGTGAAATCCAGGTCTTTTTAATTGAAATGGTAGTTTACAAACTCATAAGGGGGGACTCATAAGTGTCCCCCCTAACATGGATTAGGAGGTCACCATACGTGTAGGATGAGAAGCATTTCTAAGCGGTATACAAAGCAGCCACCAAAACTATCAGTGACGATCCTCTAATGAAGACACAGCCAGATAAAGATTCTTGCCAGAACAGGGTGAGTGGCCGTGTGGGTGCACGCCTCTGGGTGTATCAAAAGGTGGGCGTGAATGACCATCCTCTCACATGGGGGCGCCATTGTCAGTCGTCTAAGTCCGAGGCAGGAGGTGAAGATGCAGGCAGACGGGGCAGGAGATTGGTTAACTGAGACATGGTAAAAACACGGAACGGATAGTGATGCTTCTGGTCAATCTCATACGTCAACTGAAGTAGCAGAATAAGGAGTCTTAATGCAAAGTTTACAGATGTCAGAGTGCACGCTTGGGTGACGGAAGTGTTTACAGCAGGAACACATATACGACATGTGTAATCCAAGAGAGTGGCGAGCTGGCCAATCAATCGTATGACGGCGAAGTAAATGGGCACCAAGGGCCCGACGTGACCAGCAGCCTCCGGCTGCTGCCACACATTAGTCACCCGGGCTCATCAGTGGGTCCCCAACCTGGGAAATCAAAAACACCTCAATTCACAGCCAAATGAGCTAACTGGTTTTTCTCTGGGGGACGAGGGCAGGAGGAGGGGCCAGTGAAATTGAAATCTGACATTTAAAAGCAGCACCTCTTCAGTCAGAGTTGATATGAACTACAGAAAATGACAAATTGTTTGCATCAAGCCTGTCCTTTGGTACAGTGGCTGATAATGTTTCAGGTTGAAGTGCATACTCTTGACATTTGCAGAAAGGTCAGGCTTCGTGTTTATTTAAGCGCCGGCTTCGTAAGTAGCGCCAGGTGATATACTTCGTTTTCCATTCTGTATTCGCAACGTGACATGATTTACCTGGTACTGTTAGTCACGACAGTCAAACAGGCGATTTACTGCTTCATAATTAGATGCTGAAACATAGAGTTTGCTGCTGCCGGTTGTTTACTGTGATGCTTAAAGTCTCAGCCGTCATCTCACAACCCCAACACAGACAAAAAAGCACGCAAGCACATGATTATTCCCCAAACAGCCCATTACTAATGCTGGCTCCCTGTTGGTTATTTACCGTCTGGGTTTCTGTCACTAGAGGAGGTTTTTTAAAAGTATAGCTGCCCAGTGTATAGAAGTTGGGCCAGAAGTTGGCCAACCTGTAAACATCTTACACCCAGTAGAAGAACAGGTTTGTTCATGTGTATTCCTCTGATCTGGTTTTTGATGCATAAGACTCACCAGAATGTTGAAAACATACTTTAGCCACGATGGCCACACTCCTTGGCAAAGGGAAGGACCCTGCTTCAGTTGCTAGTGCTCTCACTGCCATCCGCAGTGGAACAGGAGAGCTCCCCCACACTGATACAGGCAGTACCACTTGTAATGCAGCCATCCATATTCCATACTGCTTATCCTGCACAGGGTCCTCCATAGACTCCAGGGTCACCACGACCCCGTAGTTATGGAAAGTGGATGAATTATAATAATCATACATTATGTACTATCCGTACCAAACTAGCAGAATAAGATCGTCTTGAAGCGGCCCTGCAGCACACGGCGGGTTTATCGTATGTGTTTTGCTGTGTGAAGAAACTGATTATAAGACCAAAACACACAATCAATTGTGTCGTAATTTTGAACCTGGGTGAAAACCTAAAACCCTTGCGTAATTATCCAGCGTTTCTTCTATTAGACGTGTACAAATACAGTGGTACCTTGGAATACGTCCTTAATCCGTTCCAGATCCTTGGACTTACACCAAACAGGACGTATACCAAACGAATTTTTCCCATAAGAAATAAAGGGAAGATCATTAATACATTCCCATGAAAAAAATCCTGTTGTTATGGGCATATTATACATTGATAGGGTTGTATAGGCCTATAATAATTTAAACACTGCTTAATACTAAAATACATAAATACAAAAGCAGTTAGATGAAATAAATGAAAAGAGAGTTATAGCGTGGGTTGTTCACTGAATGGTAGCAACTGGCGCACTGACGCTGGTGGGCAGTCGTGGCTTCGTCTCGAGAGAGGTAAACAAGGGTAGCGCGCGGTGTCGTGACTCATTTTGACCCATGCACGTTCTAGCACGCGAGTCGTATTCCAAACAAAGGTCGTATACCGAGCAAATTTTTTCGCGTCCAAACAGGACGTATACCAAGTTGGACGTATACCGAGGTACCACTGTATAAGATAAGTAAACGGCTTTATTGAAACGTTTAAAGGGCGATTATTGTGATTATGGAGGTGCTGAGCTTAGTCTTTAGGATCGAACCTGCATCGCTGTAAAACAACGTGGAAATTCATATGCTTCCTGCAGATCAAAAGAAAGAAATCACATGAGACAGGTCACACGCTCCTGGAAAGGAACGTGAACGCACTTCCTGGTTTGTCGTTCGTCGATACTACATGCTCATTGGCCGATTCGCGTTCATTCCTCTCCATCATTGGTCAATTTTGCCGTCAGTCACAGCGGGTTTTTTCATATTCAAGGAACAGGTAGCCGGCTCGGACACTGAGCGCTAAACTCTGGGTTGTTTGTTGGGTAACTTTCATTGCGCTTTAGCGACCATGTCGGCGGTAATCCTGGGCACGGTTGCCTTGTTTTTCTGTGCATTTATATCCGGGGTCCATCCTCTGGACAATGGTCTCGCGCTGACGCCGCCGATGGGCTGGCTGCACTGGGAGAGGTTTATGTGCAACATAAACTGCGAGACGGATCCTGACAATTGCATCAGGTAAGATACATAAACGCTAAAACCCCGCACAAGACGAATGCCGGACGGCAAATGAACTGGAGAGCAAATAAAGGGACTGCTTCTGTTTGATGAAGTTTTATTCTGGTGAAGCCTTTTCGGGGCTCTACGGTTTCCAGTTCATATCAAATGACCTGTCATTAAGCTGCCTGCTTGGTGTCATTTACAAATACTTTCTCTTACCTAAATCAAATTATTTAAAATTAATCCTTCACTTTTTCCCTCAAACCTCTTCAGTGTTTTTACAGAAGATTCTGTAAGGCCCTTTCCAGTGCAGGGACTTTTTGAAGAAGCAGGAAATTCTTAGGTACTCAGGAACTTATGTCACTTTACCACCGCAGAAATTCGCCCCAATTATAGTTCCTGGGAGGTAGTTCTTGGTCCTTTTATTAGTCCCTGTTCCAGGGTGGGTATTTGAGCAGGAACTACTAGGCTGGGGTGGAATGACATTGCACTATTTGTTATTGTGTAGGAAACGAAAGATTGACCTGTAGTACAGAACTGATGTTGCGGTCCAGTACTTTGAGACCTCACCTCTTGTAAGTGGTGAATGATCATAAGAAATCCCTCGTCCTCCAGTACAGAAAATGGCTGATCGTCCAGTGCAGGCATCTCCATTATTTTGGTAGTTGTGTCTCTAGCTCTGATGCTACTAACTTTGACTATTAATAGTTATAATATCAGCCAAGGCATTAGACTGCTGGGGGCGGCGCATTAACACAGTGGTCAGTATTGTCTTGCCGTTGTAGGACCAGGGTTGAAGTATCTGTCCTGACCTCATGAGTGTGTGATGCTTGCATGTTTTCCCTGTTTCCTTCATGTTCTGCAGTCAAATTGTGCGTTTGGGGGCCTATGATGAGTTGGCGCCCCACCCTGGGTTATTTTCAGGTTGTGCCATAGGTTCTAAGATAATTTTATTAATTGAGACACTGATTTGAAGTTACCCGTGTTGTGAGAGACTACAACCCCCCCCCCCCCCCCATGTCTGAGAGCTCTGGCCTTTCCCCGACCCCACGCTATACTGGTGGGTGCACCAGGGTCTGTACAGGGGGCAGGGGGCTGTAAGGAGTATATTGTAAGGAATGTGCTGCAGTGTCCACAGCCTTGCACTGAGTGTGCTCACACCCCCCGCAGCGAGAAGCTGTATATGCAGATGGCCGACAGGATGGCGAAGGATGGCTGGAAGGAGGCCGGCTATGAGTACGTGTGCATCGATGATTGCTGGCCCGCTTCCAGTCGCGACGCCCAGGGCCGCCTTCAGGCCGACCCCAAGCGCTTCCCTAGGGGCATCAAGAAGCTTGCGGACTATGTGAGTATACCCTTGCACCCCCACCCCGACCTACCACACCCAGATGGATGACAGGGTGTCCCTGAGTAATGCTTTCTAACAAAGCCCACACCTGTGTCGTCTGCACAGTAAGGGCAGTAAATATAAAAAGTTGATAAAAACCTTAAATATAAAAGTTAAAAAAATGTAAAAACCTTAATAAAAATGAGCTTTTTAATAACGTGGAAAATGTTCAGTTAGTTAGATTTTTAAAAAATGTAAAATTAGCAAAGGCCTTCAGTTACTGAGATAAATATCCACGTGTTAGCCGTTAAAAGTAACTATTGGCGCAACACTCCCCTCTGCCGGACAATATGTGTATCGGCGCTTATCACATGCCGGTTAGGCATGGAAATTTCCCTGCAACATTCGGTGTTAATCTTACTTTTTTTAAGCTCACAAATGTTTACTTTGGAATGTATGTGTTGAACTATGACTTGGCGCATAGCGTAACGGTACAACGCAATGCTTTGCATATATAAAAACTTAATGGATGAAATATGTCTTATTGTGAAGGTTTTTCTAACTTTAATCATTCTGTCCTGATCTTCTCAAAGATAACATAGTGATATAACTGTCTGGTTGGCAGTTTTTCTAATGCCATGCACTATATGAAGCTAGATTTTGGAGATCGTCGCCGGCTGACATCACAGACTCTTACTTATGATGCATCACTATGCCATGTACCTGCAGGTTCACTCGATGGGTCTGAAACTGGGCATTTATGCCGACGTGGGTGTCAGAACATGTGCCGGCTACCCCGGTAGCTTTGGACACTACGACATTGACGCCAAGACTTTCGCTGAGTGGGGTGTCGACCTGCTGAAGTTTGATGGCTGCTACATGCCTGACTGGAAATTGCTGGCAGAAGGTGAGGGAAAAACCATTTGCAAAACATGACGTCTTTCAGTCTTCTACCGAACCGCACACATCAATTGTACCCCGGTGAAATCTTCTGTGTAGTGATACGATTGGTGTGTGGAGCTCAGTAGAACAAAATGGTTCCTACATTAAACTGCTCACTACAAAGTGTGTGGTTTATCATGAGTAACCAGGTCGTGATTCCTGGTAAGAGACATTGTTGAATTTTTTTAGATGTATTTCTCCGGCACTTTAATCACCCCAGAAAGAATTCCATTCAGTCATTCCATTATATGCCATCACTCAAAAGAAGCTCAACATTTCTACAGCAGATATGTCCATCAGAACACCCTAGCTGGATAGACAGCACTGAAGTCCCTCTAAAACAGTGGTTCTCAACCTCTTTTTGCATTGCGACCCAACATTTACCATGTCAGCTCAGTCACGACCCTATATCAAGTGTAGGTTTAAATTAGCACTATGATCAAGCATGCAGAGCACTCCGCAATTTATGCCAATCAATGCCTATCACACAAATCTGAGTGGATATGTCTGAATTTTAAATTAAGCATCTCCGGTTTGGCTTCTTGGGTTAGTTGAGTGTTCACTAGTTTTGCGCTTAAGCATTTGCAGACCCAAGACTCATTTATATAGGTTAATTTGAGGACTGGGGCAGGGACATCTGATTGTTGATTGGCATAGGAGTTTGCTGGTTTTAAAATGCTTAGTTTGTGACCCTTTCAGAACTTCATGTAATCCAAATTTGGGTCGTGACACACTAGAGTTCAGAAACATCCACGCAGAGGCTTTGAAATTATCCTAGCCTTATGAGGTTATTTTAAAAGGGCCCCTACATCACGTTGTACTTTTCTGAGCCTGTTAATACTTTCAGGATCACTGCTCTAAAATATCTTTTTCAGTTTTGGGGTAAACTGCCCATTTAAGCATTTTTAATTCAAGTACAGTTCAGTTAACTTACAAGAAGTCACAAATTTGTTGCCACCTTGAACTCTTTGCAGGCTACATGAACATGTCAAGAGCACTGAACAACACTGGCAGGAGTATTTTGTATTCCTGTGAGTGGCCCCTTTATGAGTGGGATCATCAGCAGGTAGGTCAGGAGACTTGCTGTGGTATAGTAAGCGTTGGGCTTCTTGACAGTGACTTTGAGTCAACTGGGCACAAGAGAATCAGCAGTTTGTTGCTTTACGTCCAAAGGCATTTTACTGCCTCACAAGTGTTAGGCATGCTTCTCACGGCCAACAGAAGTCCATTTCCAAAGTTTTTCCAGCCAGTTTTGTACTGTAGTTTTTCTGCCTCTACCCTAACATAATTTATAGCCAAACTACACCGCCATCCGGAAGACCTGCAACCAGTGGAGAAACTCCGGTGATATTTTTGACTCCTGGGCCAGTGTGACAGCCATTACAGACTGGGCTGCAAAACACCAGAATGTCATAGTTCCAGCAGCAGGACCTGGAGGCTGGAATGACCCAGACATGGTAGTGTCAGACTGAGATTCTCAGTTCTCCTATTCGTGTGTCTGCAGTTGACTCCACTGCACAATAACTTTTTATTTTCCCAGTAGCTGGTCTTGGGAAACTTTGGGCTCAGCTTTGATCAACAAGTGACCCAGATGGCCTTGTGGGCTGTCATGGCTGCCCCATTGCTGATGTCGAATGACCTGAGGGCCATTGACCCAAAGTCCAGGGATCTCTTGCAGAATAAGCAGGTCATTGCTATAAACCAAGACCCTTTGGGAAAACAGGGATATTTCATGTTAAAGGTAATTGTCCCAACAAGGGGTTGAACCTCCAACAGGCATTTTGTTGAGCTATGCACAGACCACCAGAACAATTGTACTACCGGATAAATGTATCTCTCCACAGGTGAACAACTTTGAGGTATGGGAGCGACCCCTGTCCGGAAATAGGCTGGCTTTGGCGGTAACCAACAAGCAGGATATAGGTGGTCCTCGTACCTTCTTCCTCACTCTGGGCCTACTGCCCAACAAGAAACTCTGCTACCCCAAGTGCAGCATCACTCAAATCCTGCCCTTGTACAAGGAGCTCGGCATCCATAACCCAAACACGAGCACTCAAGTCTCAGTCAACCCAACCGGCACCATCCTGTTAATGATCAAGCAAGTCGAGGGCTCGGCTAAACCCCAGCCGACAATCCATCACATACTCCACAAGGGGAGAACCAACCATATTCTATAACCATGGGAGTGGCAGTGCTTTTAGAAGGGTGAATAACTCAATGGGCAGGCCCACTATTTACCCTGAGCAACTTATTGTGCCCTAATGACAACAGTACAGAAGCAAACAAACAGAACATTCTGCCTTTATCTTATTCCAGATTAAAAGACGTTCAGTATGTGAATATACAATTTTAATAAAGTTTTACCAGTCTGCTCACACTTTACTACCACTGGTGCAGAAATCACGACCATGAAGACTCAATGAATAAGTCGATTTGTAGATTTTAGTTTTTATTCAATTATAACGGGAGGATTCAGCATCTTAGAACTGGATGACCTGGCCCTGAAAGGACAAAAAAGGGAAAAGGTTAGTTTTCGGAGTGGTAGGTACAGGCAGCACATTTCACTGTCAGTTATGTATGTTTATGCATTTCCTGGCCATGCGAGTGAATTAAACAGGCAGTGCACGGGACTATCAACAGAGAGCGTCGCCAGGATGCGGGAAAGGGGTGCGTTCTGACCCGAACAGCCAAGGCATGGACGTCATTCTGTGAACTTCAGATTCACATGTCTCTCTGGGTATTCTATACGTTATTCACTTGAACTTAGAATTGATACTTTCGACAACTATCATGTATAAAACCGTTTCGATACTCATTTTCATGGTATCGGTTCTATAGCCTGCACTTCCAGGTCACTCTGACCACTGAGGCTCACAGGCTGCCAATGCACATGCATCGACCTGACTGCAGTTTCACACATGGGGTGTCATTCAGACGACTACTTCAGAGGGGTCAATATAAGGTGTCGCCAGACATCCGGAAATACTTTGGCTTTGTGTCAAATGAGAACATTACACCAAAGACATATGCAAGCCTGTATACAAGCGATAGTGACAAAGAGGGCACACACCACAAATTATCTAAACATGTAAAGGACTGACACGCTACCAATACAACAAGCTTCGAGAGATATCAAGAGTATCACTTCTAAATAAATATTAACCCTCCTGTTACGGTTGAAGCAGAGATATGGGTTGTGTTCGGATCCATACGATCTTGTGAGGTTGTGTTGATTAGTGTTCAGCATTCAGACTAGGGCTGCCGCGATTAGTCGATGACGATGCTGAAAATGCATCAACGCATCTTTTTTAAAATTATTTTGATGAAATTACCACTATGATTTCTAAAATGCTTCAGTTCATAATCGTTTTCCTTTAATATCACTACGTAATTATGGGAGTAATTCAAATTATCACAAAACAGAAATGTGGTTTTACACTGTGCAAAGTTCGATGGCATGCTACAGGGGCACTAGCACTATGCACGAGTGCCTGAAGAGAAAACACAGGTGCAATTCTGCACAGCCAGAATAAAGAAGACCACCCTAAGTGTTAATGTCTGTTCACATTTAAATTGCCATTACTATGGAGAGCTTTTTAATATCTTGTCTATGTAGCTACTAAATACACTCATTATTAAAGCCATAAAGTCGTCTGCCTGCTACCTTAGAATCTCCATTGAATAAGTGTTTAGGCTAAAATCTGGGCTTATTCTATGTGGGCTGACGTTGCCAGTGTGTGTTCGTGCGCATTGGGCTCGTTGGGACCAGGGGAGTTTCTAGCTAAGCGATCAGGGGCCAAGTCAAGTTTACCTGGGGCTTAATTTTTTTTTTTTGAAGGAAGACTGGTATAGGGGCTAAAATACTCAGGGCTAGGCTTAAAATAAAAAAAATAAAAAATAAAAAACTATGGCTCCAAGTGATCGGACCTAACAACGTCCATGGTTGGGACCAGTGTTATTATCATAAACTAAAACTGAACCGAAAACAAACACTAAATAAAAAGCAACTTGTGAACTGAAATAAAAAACTTTTTTTAAAAAAAAGTAGTAATGACGACGCCAACATGTTTATACCTTTATACCTACGTTTATCCACAATATCTCCTCTTTACCGCAGTGCACCGCAGTGCGTATTGCTTCCATGATTTACCAAAACGGTAGCATTGGGGGTTCTGCCTAACCAAGTTTAATTACCATAAGGATACGCCGAATTTATACAGATTACTAACTTTTGGGCGTACTGCTGATTTGCTTACTGAATTGTGGGCGAAAATATTATCCGTATAATACTGAAAAGCCAGCGTCCGTCATCTAAAGCCTTATAACATACAGTTATCTAAATCAGCACATTTCACTATCAGCTATCAAAATAAAAATAAATGGTCCATTTGATTTTTTGGAGGAAAATTAATCATTTAGATTAATTGACCAATCAGTAAAATAGTTGATAGATGAATCCATAGAAAAAAGTCATTACTGGCAGCCCTAATTCAGACACAAACTTTTAGAATCGTGTAATTGTTAGAAGTGTTTGTGCTTTGAGACATTATAAAGAAAGCATATAAAAGTAATTTTCTGTTCTATTATGCACTGTAATAATATAAAGTAACATCTAAATTTTTAATAGTGTTTATTTACTGCTTGTGAATATCTGAACTGGATTACAGTGGCTACTATTGTACTAATTCTATGACTGTCAATACACTGTAAAGGTTGTTTGTGACAAGTTTACAAAACATTTTTTACATTATATACTGTGCCAAGTATTGAAAATGTATTGAATTTCAATACTTTTCTTGATATTGTATAGAACTTTGAAATTTTGGTATTGTGGCAACGCTACTTGTAGTACGTCTCCCTATACACAGTGGTGGCTTAATGGTTAGGGATGGACACTTGTAATTGAAAGATTACAGGTTCAAATCCCCGACCAGCAAGGCACCACTGAGGTACCCTGAGCAAGGTTTCGCCCCCAAGCACTGCCCCCCAGGCGCTGAATTAGCTGCCCCCTAATGTGTCACATATGGGTTAAATCCAGAGAACACATTTCGTCGTTGTGTGCTGTGGTGTGTCAAGAATGACAATGAATCACTAAATTCTAATTCTCTCATGTATCTGAGTATTCTACATAAGCACCATTTCCTCTACCCATCACTCTGCATGTTTTTTTTTTTGTCTCACTAACTGAGGTATTAGCTGATACTGAGGTCAAGAATAAGATGGAGGCTGAAACTGAATCACACCCTGAAGATTACCGTCTCAGGTTAAGGACCGACTCTTGCCCTGTACATTACTGGCTCAGGTCAAGGACCGACTCTTGCCGTGAAGATTATCGGCTCAGGTTAACAACCGACTTGTGGCCTGAAAACTACCAGTTCAAAGTGACCCAAACAGTTAATATTTATGTTTTGGATGAAAGTATCAACTAAGCATTAACAATCTATAATGAGGTTTAATTTTTCTATACGCCTTAACCCTCTGAGCACTAGGGGAAGGAAACACTTTCACTGACTGGGGCATGATCACACATTTCTTCAAATATCATAAACTTAATTCATGGCAAATAAATTATTTC
>JAODLD010000002.1:27969604-27994538 GCA_026781065.1 Mormyrops boulengeri | reverse complement strand
TAGTAAGCAATGGTGGCAGTTTGTTTTGATCCCAGATATCTGGTCACCAAAGTCTTGGCTACATGAAGATGCCTAAAAGGTGTAGTTCAGTTGGATAAATAAATAAGAAAAAGCTAACTCATGTCATTAGATTACCATGCAAATGCGATTTCGATACGCGGAAGTGCGGCTATTTAGAATGTGAATAGCGATCTTCACGTGAAGGCGGTACTACACGCCCCCGATGCAGGTAAAACAAATAAAGATTACATGGTTTACTTTTTGCCGATTAAACCTAATTTTAAAAACTTTGAATACTTCCAACAACGGACGTCCTGAAAAGGAGACAGATTACGGATTTAGCCAGCTTTTTTTTTTTTCATGAATCTATCATGATGATGATTTCAGCAAGATATAAACGGAAATAGACGAGAAAGATACGCGGCATCGCCGACGATGCCGTCGTCCCCAAAGGGTTAAACCGTCTTCGTGATTAATGACATTAAGCAGGGACTATAATATAACCACTCACTGCCTGAACAGCAGTGCAGTTACTGCACCTGGACCAAAACATGCCAGTACCACCTAAACACTCAGCTTACAGTTATTAAAAGTGACCAGTTACACAGACTCTGCTTCCCCTCAGCCGCCAGCCACCAACCCCCTTTATTCCTATATTTTACTACCTTTGATGTTCCACATCCAGTCATGCATCTGGTTTATTATGCTGTATGTCACATCACACTGCCTTGTGTATGGTCTCTCATATGGTCTGCCATCTCTATGCTACGCCGTGGTCCTGGAGGAAGGCCGTTTCCTTTCACTACACGCTGTACTTGGGTGGGATGTCAGCTGGGTACCTTCTCTAGATCAGGCGCTGTAAGAGGTGCCCTCCAGCAGCTCAGCCTATGAGGCCACATCCATAAGCCTCTTTTCTCTAACGCTCAAAATAAAATTGGCAGTACTCTCCTACTACTCTCTACCTTACGCTGACAAAATATTAATTCTGGATAACCTAATGCAAATTTGTCTAACATTTACATTTGCAGATGCCGTTATCCAAAGCGACATACATTTCTCAGTCAAAAATCACATTTCATGCGACAGCCGTGAGGAACAGCATGTTACTTAGTTGATTAGCCGATTAATATTTATCCTGCATCACAGTCCCTGGAGTGACTGGGGGTTATGGACTTTTCTTAGGGGCTCAACTGGGACATCACTCTGCCAAGCCTGGGATTTTAACTGGCAACCTTCTAAATCCATAACCCACAGAAACACACACTGCCCCCTAGTGTTTAAAAACACGTTCTTCATTGTAGTCAACGGGTACTTAGTTTTACTTCACAATGAAATTTCATGGTACCTCTAGCCTGGTTCAAAGTACAGTAAGAAAGCATCAGGAGAATTTTGGCCAATCAGGTGCACCGAGGGGCGGGCCGCTCTCACCTTTCTCTTCTTGTCCCCTCCCAGCTCAAAGTGCTTGCACCTCTTAATGGCCAGCATTCTTTTGGACCTGCAGTTGGGCTCCACACACTCCAGCCTCAAGACGATCTTTTTGGTGGTCTTGGCCTGCAGGGGGGAAGGGGTCACATGAGCATTACCCTGTAACACAGCCTTGTATCGGACACCGAATACAGATGGATGCGCACCATGCCAAGCATCCTCCACTATGAAATATGGGCTCTGTTCTATTTTTTGCTAAACTGTAGAACCAGAGCTCTGAAACATGAATGTGCTTAATGTCTTATTAAACTTCATTCAAGTATCAAAATTAATTGTTGATACCAGTGTATTCTGATGAGGTTAAGCTGTCCTGCAACCGACCGTAAAGAGGAGCTAAGAGCAGAGCCACAAACACAATAATAATGCTAACCCAACGTCCCCAAAGCAGACAGGAAGGAGATATATATGCATTAGTCAGCCAGTCTGTGCCAAAGCTACAGACACGCAGCTGCACATACCGCTTTTGCAGAGGTTTGAAGTAGCGATATCACATCTTGATTATACGGCACATGCACAATAATCACCACATATATAAACTGAAAAGCCGGCGTCTGGACAAATGTTTACACCCGTCATCTAAAGCCCTGTTGATTGTCGCACACAGGCCATATGATCGTGATTATATCACGATGTGATGATATGCAGCCTAAGTTTAAAGGGATTTCACAACACAAAACCGAACTTGAGCTGCAATCATTCTGAATAAAAACGCAGGAAATGAAACAGGTTCAAGTTTAGCGTTTACATTTATTTATTTATATATCTTCAGTGGTAAAGTGGCTAATTAAAATTTTTTTTATTTATTTATTTATTTTTAAAAAAAGGTGTTAAGCATTATTTAATTTGCAACATTAACCCTCAAAGGCAGTTAATGTTTAGGCCGTGATAACAGAAACATTGCTGACAGTGGGGTTATAGCGGAAGAGGCATGTCAACTGCTCAGCTTAATCCACAGCACGAACCCAGAGCCAAGCACGGGCTTAAAAGCTGAACTGCGTCTCAGCGGAAAACTGCACCCGCCCCATCTGCATTCTCACTCTGGGGGCAACGCGATGGGTGCCGACCTGAACAGAAGGTGACGGTCATATGAGAAACATGCTATAGTGGCGACCACCCCCTCTACCATTAAATGTAAGGCAGGGCAGGAGTCACTAGTACAGGGCTTGGGTACTGCTATCTGGAATGTAAAGTAGGGTGCTCAGCGTTACTGCTGACAGGGTTACGGTCACCTACAGGCAAAACACTGCATCAGCCTTTCTGGGTGACAAGGGTGCCCAGCATCATTGCTGAAAGGGTTACTGTCATCTACAGGTAAAACACTGCATCAGCCTTTCTGGGTGAAAAGGGTGCCCAGTGTTACTGCTGACAGGGTTACGGTCACCTACAGGTAAAACACTGCATCAGCCTTTCTGGGTGACAAGGGTGCCCAGCATCATTGCTGAAAGGGTTACTGTCATCTACAGGTAAAACACTGCATCAGCCTTTCTGGGTGAAAAGGGTGCCCAGTGTTACTGCTGACAGGGTTACGGTCACCTACAGGTAAAACACTGCATCAGCCTTTCTGGGTGACAAGGGTGCCCAGCATTACTGCTGAAAGGGTTACTGTCATCTACAGGTAAAATACAACATCAGCCTTTTATAGTGATGAGGGTGCCCACCAATCTACTCAAATACCTTCTTTCGGAAGATCGGCTTAGTCTGTCCACCATATCCACTCTGCTTCCGGTCGTATCTCCTCTTACCTGTGGGAAACCAAAGGCAGTCATTGTCAGTGTATTTTTACCCCCTCCCCTGCTAAACTCTCGGTCCAGATGTGACCTGACTCACCCTGGGCATACAGGGAGTCTTTCCCCTTCTTGTACTGCGTCACTTTATGAGGCTGGTGCTTCCTGCATTTTTTGCAGTAAGTCCTGCGGGTCTTCGGCACGTTCACCTAAAAATTAAAGAAATCTTTTTTTTTTGTACAATATTAACCATATAACCCTCTCCAGGATGTCTTAATCGAATTATAGTCGACAGTTTGAACTAATTTATCAACTATCCACAAAGCGCGACAATAAAACATCCATTGCCGTGTAACACGAAGCAGGAGGTGCACAGACTTGCACAGACCTTGTTTACTGTGAACTGGGCATTTTATATCGAACTGCAGTCACGTTAACAAACTTTCACCAAGTAAACCAGCTAACGTTGTTGCAAATGAGAACCTCGTCGATGAAGATAGTTGAGTAGTATGAGATAGTATGAGTTTTTACTACAATATTACGTTCATGGCAACAACCTTTAATAAAACGTGAACGGGCGCTGCTTGTGAATATGTACGCTAGCGCGCCTGTGCTGCATGAGTACATGAACATAAGTCTACTGTAGGCGGCCATTTTTGGCCGGTACACAAATCAGGTCTAATTGGGAACAATTTCGTAAATGCTAGAACATTTTGAGACCGTCTAATCATTAAAAGCATGGGGGGGGACGTATCTTAGGGTATTACTAAACAAAACACACTACTTCATGGAGCCAAAAGTAACTTCGCACTTGAAGGATGGCATTAGATTGGTATTACGGGAGTTTCAGACTACAGCCTCACCATGGTTGCGGAGCCTTAGCAGAAGCGAAGAGGAAGTACACTACCGGAAACCGTCTAAATAGCCCTGAAGCTATTTTGATTGGCGAATCCTCAAAGCGCCCCCCTCTGGCCTGGAGGAATTAATAACAAAAAAGTAATCCGGGGTGTATGTTGTATATGCCTTTTAACTGAATTTCTAAAAAAAAAAAATAGTTTAGCATGAACTGGCGCTTTTCTTTTTAAAGTTATATATCAGATTTATAACTGATATAAACACCACAACATACCGAGATAAATAAAATGTGCTGTTTTCTCTAAAGATGCAGAAATGTGATTTCTGTCTTATATATTGGCTCAAAATATCTAATATATCGTAAATTAAAACCATAAAACGAAATTGGAATCAAATTAACAGGCCTGTACTATAAGCTCACTCGTATGCAGTTCCTGACATTAATTCAGACACAAGGTAACCGATAAGAAAATAACCAGGAAGCAAAAACAGAGGAAATGAAAGCCACTTTTGTGTGCCGTGGGTGCTGCTTGGTGTCCGTGTCCTGCACCGGCGAAGAGCAGACGGGCTTTGGACGCCACCGCCGCCGCCCCCCTGGTGCTACGTGACAGCGCTCGCCGTTTCTCATCCGCTCTGACTGTGACGAGTCCCGGGGGTAAGTATGATGGAGTGAGAGGTGAGCAAGGATTATGGTCTGAACAGTCCCCACTGTCTGGGGTCGGGCAAGGGGTACGGGGGTGATTAATGGTACTTAAGACAATTTAAGTGAAGGAGTGACTTTGTCCCGGTGTGGTATCTGAATAGGCCTATAAGCAGTACAACCAAGTAGATAAAAAGTTACTTAATATCCAATTGGATTGCATCAGTCTGGCAGACCTGAAGTTATTCATAACTAATTCTTACTTAATACCAGCAATAGGCGTGTATTGAACAGGTGACAAGTGAAGGACTGGTCTGCTCGATGTTATTTAGATGAAAAGGCTAGTCCGTGGTCCATAAAATTCATGGGTGATTTTCTGATGATGGGAGTCTTTCATCAAATACTGACTAGCTGTTCTCTGCATGATTATAGTAAGTCAGCAAGGTCTCTTGAGGGCAAAGAGTGCAGGAATTGTCAGACAGAGGCAGTTATCGCCAATGTCTTCAACTGACTGCTTCAGTGGGGCACAGTTTGAGGAAAAACTAACACTGCATACCCAGGAAGAAACAAACTTTCCTGAAGATAAGTGCTAGAAGAGAACCCAGCAGGAGAAAGTGGCAATGGAGAAGGGGGAGAATTTAAACCCGACCTTGAATTGCATTGCAAGCCCCCAGAGCTAAACTTATTTCAGAGTCATTTTAGTAACAGATCGATGGACACTGAAGTAACCTGGGTAGCTGGGGAAGGACTTATCTGACCAACATTATCTTAAACATTGCCGCCGATTTTGGGTAAAAGGTTTCCATCCGGCAGCTAACAAACTGCAGTCTAGCTGAGGGACACTCGCTCTGTTGTGTGGCTTCAATTTTTGTGTTTTGTTGTCTGCCAGTCAGACACTGTGAAATCATGAAACTATGTTTCCAGTCTTCAAAAGGTGCAAATTCTCAACTTGTTTTGATGATCTACTGCTTTAGCAAACGCAAACTCAAATACTGTGACTATGTTGTTCTGCAGTATTTGGCTTCTTGCCACTATCTGTTAATTTCAGCGGCTGTCAGACATCTTGTGTGCTTCTAACCGCAACTGTGGCATGTGCTTTTCTTACAAGAAATGCCATTTTGAGAGGATAGTCCCTAATATGCAAATACATCCACATCTCATCCATCCTCCGATCCTGGGCACGGCTGTGAGAGCACTGGAGCCTATCGCAGGCAGTGCAGGGTGCACACACAGTGTAGGTCAGATTCAAACCTTACAAATGTGTGAATATGGGTGGCACCAGCATATTTTGTAGAAGAGTGCTTCAGAGGAGCTAATGCATTTGGACAGGGTGCTTTTCGTTGAGTAGTAATAAATGTACTATTGCATAAATGCCACATTTTAAGGTAGTCTAATCAGTCAATCATTTCACTCACCTTAAAAAGGAACACAATCCACGCGTCGCTGCGAATGATTCTATTATTTGATTGGCCTTATTATTTGATTGACATTTTGCTGGCAAAGGTACGAGGCATCAGTCCATTTTCAAAACGCTGTAAAACAATCGGGTGTTATTCGCTGAACTTGCAAGAGGAGCACATGTCTCTTAACGTGACGTGCCATGCTCTTAAGCACTACAGAATGTTTGCATTTTTGAAAAATACATTTCCACAGTAGTCTACTTATTTAAATTATTTTGGTGAGGCTACATTTGCAGGGATGTTACTGTGGGTGCTCAGCAGTTTCCAGTGGGTGCTTTAGCCCCTCCCCCCAGTGCCCCCCTGGCGTTGACCCTGTGTGTGAACCAGGGGATACGCATTGCTTATTGAAACTTATGGGGGGGTGTACATTTCCCAAAAGCATAATCACTAACAATGTTAGTAACTTACATACAAGAACCATATAACTGAGTGGACCCAACTATGTAAGTTGCTAATAGAAAAAGTACACAAGGGTTTGTGTTTAACAGGAAAGCTACATTTACACCTGCCTGTCACACCAAGGGCACAAAAATGAGAAAGCCAACTTCCTGCATGACTGCCAACAATGTCCAGCAGTCTCTCCAACCATTATCTCTATTCCCGCCACTCTACTATAAGCAGAAATGTGCTTTTTACTATCCTTTAACAATGGGTCCGTTTGGTGTCCTAAAGCAACTGACCAGTGTCTTCCTATCATGCACAGAAAAATGAGAGGACATTTTAGATATGACAAGCAAACCTTTTGTAACATGTCTGGTGAAGGTGTCAATGAACAAGCACAAGACCAGGAAATGAGTGTAGAGGTTAAAAAGTAAGCTTGCGTGTAACTACTGTATCAGATGTGCAGTAAGCTGAAATAGGTGGTCTATCAGTGAAGGAAAGGTAGGCAGCTAAACAGATATTTTTAATGAAATTTATAACGAGCTTTCTTACGTTTCTTTTTAATATGTTAACCTTTAAAATACCAGTTTATGGTTTCAAACCGGGAGCTGAGTATGTGTTTAAAATGTTGCCTAGTGACTGTGGCTGATCTCCGCCTGAACGCGTCCCGAAAATAGACCCACATCGTTTCTTTAAAAAGCATGTAGCCCAATTCATCACAGTAAAACTTGTCTAAACTGCTAGCATTTTCTTTTCGACTGATTTCCGAGTATTACAGCAAATGGTTTCCCTCCCCCCAGGAGAATTAATTGTGGTTTGGGATTATGGTGAATATTGTGACGATCGCTAATTATATGTCAGGAAGAGTGTGACCAAAATGACGGAAACGTCGGAGTATTTCTACTCACTTCGCTTCGCATGCCTGTATTTGCACAAGGCAAAACGCATTGCTTTCAGTAAGATTAAGTCGGGTTTCATATGGAAGCAGTGAATAACAGGCTGTAACTTAATTGATTTGCATATTTACATTTATCACGTCCGGTCAGATCCCTTCTCAGTATCCGAAGTAAAAAAAAAAAAAAAACAAGGCAATTATAGGCTTGAATAGGTGCCTGTCGGCACTGGGGAGCCTCTTGGCAATCAGGCAATCAATGAATGAGATTATTCATATGTGCAGTTCAATATAAGGCTAATGGTTTGATGGTGAGATCTGTAAACTTTTGGAGTGATGTGCTTAATATTGGGAATGATTATGTACAAGGCAGGCATGATTGTAAGCGGAGCGCTCCTTAATGTGTCTGTGTGCAAATTTACGTGCGAAGATGCTGTCGCTAGGGCGGGTGTGAATGGTCACACCTTGACCAGCGGTTCCCCGGCAGCAGTAGTGTGACTTTAAGTCGAGAATAGAGAAATGCACATCGCACGATGCATGTTGGACCTGATGTTTCCTGTAACCTGATACATCGATCTCGGATAACTAGAAAAATTTTCATGATTTCCAGTTTAGTGTCACTTTTTTGCATACAGAAAAGCTTTACCGAAGTTCCTCAGGTAAAATATACTTCTCCATTTTGTGTGTACTTCCTGTGTTGTTCATGATCCTGGTCGGAATTCTTGCTGTTGTTACAGATACCGTAGGTTTCTGTAGGGGTTTCCATCCTTTTGATGTCCGCGGGGGAATTAAGCGTTATTATCTTTTCAGATGTGAACAGAACGCGCAAACGTGAGGGGTCGTAAAAAGTAACGAATGTGTGTGTGTTATGTTTATATTACATTGAGGGTACCACATGTTCCCCAGAATGTAATAAAAACTTATTTTGATGTTGTGGGGACCATTTTCAGGTCCCCACTAAGATCTGAGGATGCAACCAAAAAACTAAACATGCCAAAAGTCTTGTATTTTGTTTGGTTACTTATCGTTAAGGTCGACATTTTGAGATTCGAGTTTTTCCCATAGAAATGAATGGAGAGTCCCCACAAAGATATAATTATAAACCTGTGTGAGTGTGTATTACTAAATACTCTAATGTGATATACAGCTCTGTAAAAAATTGAGACCACAGTATATTTAAAAATATATACAATATGGATTTTTAAATTCTGGATTTATCCTGGTTCTGCTGGCAGAAGGCTACACTGAGCAGCAGGCTGCTTCCAGGCTCAAAGTTTCTAAGATAGTACACAAGAACAAGGTGAAGCAGGAGGCACTGGAAATGACCAAAAACCAGCCAGGTAGAGCTAGGAAGCAACTTTATAATGTCAGAGATGACCGTCATCTTAACTGACAGTGCCTCATAAATCAGAGGATGGCCTCAAATGACTTTGTAAAAGCATGAGAAACATTAAGTGGTGTGAAGTGCACTGCTAGGACAATTCATAACAGGCTCCTAGAAGCAGGACTGAAGCAACGAGGGAGTCCTTCATGAATGAGAAGCAGGGAAGAACCAGGCTGGAGTTTGCAAAAAAAAAAAAAATGGATGTATATTTTTTCCACAGACACATACCCATAAATTGAGAAATGAGTGAAACTGAAAATTTTGCTGTGGTCCCATAATTTTTTGCAGAGTTGTATGCACTCTGATATGATAAGAATTTGACATTGAGAAATGACAGGGTGTATATTGGGACTTCCGGATACTACAAGTTTCAGAAGGTTCAAACCAGGCCATCTTCAGATCCATATATTTCCGCTACCATGCAGTGTCAGCCAACCCATTAGGAGATGTAGGTGATCGGCTAGGACGCCATCTTCTAAGGGGTTGCGGACATGGTGGAGGCTCTGTAGGTGCAGCTTGCCTATAGGGGGCGCCACGTGGGCTTGTCCAGTCACAAGTCCAGTTTGTGGACCAGACTTGTATACTGTTATCGGAACCGATTCCCATATTCTTTGTGTCCAGGTAAGGGGACAGAGCTGACTCCACAATGGGGGACATCATCCTAGAGGACTTTTTCATTAAACGTTCTCAGCAGAAGAAGAAAACCTCTCCACTGAACTACAAGGAAAGGTTTTTCACCCTGAAGCAGGGGAAGCTCTCCTACTACGACTATGATGTGGACAAAGGGGTATGTGCACAGGAATTGGGTACTGGGGAGTTAAGAAAACTGCACCATACATAGATCACTGTTGAGTTTCATATTGAATCGTAGGTCAGGAAAGCCTGTATGACTCAGGATTCCCAGGTGTGGACAGGGGCCTTCAAGCATGCAGCACTTTGGTCAACTGTGTTGTGTGTAAAGTGTGTTATAAATAAAGTCGCCATTGCCACTTTGGTGAGGAGGAGCAGTCCAGGATGAGCTTTTCTCAGGGAGTGAAAGATGTTTACCCTTGGCCCTGGCAAACCCTAATTTATGGTATTGGTACATGCAAGTAATATTATTCTGAGTTAAACAGCTTTGTGTTGATGATTAAAAAAATAGTATATACATGTCCTGCTTCTATTCACACACACAGAAGAAGAAAAGTTTGAAGGGGTCTGTGGACCTGGAGAAGGTCAAGTGTGTGGAGAACGTGGAGCCGGAAATGAATGCCCCCCCAGAAAGGCTCTACCCATTCCAGGTGGGCTGACCCAGACGCACCTCACTGCCCAGGAGGACTCCTCACACCGCAAACAGCACAGCTTTTATCACGCTTAGTACAGTGAGACAGTGCACCCCATTGCCCAGGAGGACTCCTCACACTGCAGACAGCTCAGGTTGTCTGTGATGGTAACTCATAGGAGCTTGAACCTGATGATCCTTTTCACAGCCTCCTCGCCAGTGGTCTGTCTTCTGAGGTGTTAAATTCTGAGTTTGTATTGTCCGAGTGAGCCAGAGTGGAATGGGCTACCAGTAACATCCTCTGTAGATGGTTATAACTGGTGACTTTGTTTTTCTTGGAGATCTGAATGTTTTTAAAATAGGTGAGACTTTCTCAGGCAGAGATTCAGTTTGTCCATGAAAATGCCAGAAAGCTTTCAGAACGTCTGTTCTCTCGTGTCTCCTTGGTTACAGGGAAGCAGAAAGTAAACTGGGGATTGTCACGTAATCCGTGATTTGGTAGCATGCAGGCCTTTCGTGGGAACTCTGTGGGCTGAGCAACTGTACATTTACTTAGCACTTTCATCCAAAGCCCATCTAACCTGGGAAGTGAAACAGCAACTTTCCAAACACAGGCACAGCATTCTAACCTCCTGGGCACCACACTGAACTTCCCCATGGCGTTCAAACCTGTGTGGGGAAACCCCAGTGGGGTTTCAGTTTAATGCCTTAACCTCTCAGTCATCAAAGCTCCCTACCTAAAATATAGCAAACAGATATTAAGTCCAACAGTGTGGCACTGAGGGGGGGCAGGGATATTTAAAGGGAAGCAAAAGGTGTGTTTAATATTGATAGGGATCTGCAGGCCCAGGGCTGAACTCACCGTGGCATCCAGATCCGAAACTATATGTGGTCTGACAACAGGAAGTACACCCTTCCTTTAGTACTTACCTTCTGCCTGACAAGCGCTGTCATCTCGGGCGGCAGAGAACTGGGTATTGGGTTAGAGGCGACGTGTCTGAATTCGGGGGTATCGTAGTGCTCTCTGTAGCTCTCCAGAATGTTATATTCTGTTATATATGCTGATTAGTGGGGAGCTTAGTGGGTAGTTTATCTCAGTTGCTTTGGGAAAAATCTTTTTGGATGAAACGGTTAAATCAACAAATGAATGGTAGGCTCTTTTAAGGCTCAGATATACAATTATTTTTTTATTATAAGTGGAAGAAGATGTAGTTTTGGACAAGGTGGCAGGGAGCTGTGGAACGTCACTGCGACAAACCCTCACGGGGGACACACACTATGGGCAAGCTTAGCTTCACTGTGTGTCTTTGGACGTGGGAGGAAACACACTTAGAACGTGTGGCCTTCACACACACAAAGCAGAGGGATTTGAACCCTCACTCCTTGAGGTTGGGGGGGGGGGGTAGTAGTGCTACCCACTGTGCCACTATGCAACCCCAACTTAAAAGAAACAGGAAATGCTAACATTTAACCCTCCATGACAGATCATTTACGATGAAGGGCCGCTGTATATCTTCGCCAAGACGGAAGAGATCCGCAGGCAGTGGATACATGTGCTGAAGCAAGGTCAGTGAAGCAGAGTGGACAGTGATGAATTTGCCCTCGCCTGGGCATGGCAGACAGAAGCCCCCCTTTTCCCATGCTCTAATGCCCCCCTTTTCCCATGCCTGTCTTACACAAGAGGTGAAGTACAATAAGGATCTGCTGCCCAAGTATCACCCCTGCTTCTGGGTGGATGGCGTCTGGCTGTGCTGTCATCAGGAGGTCAAGCAGGCCATGGGCTGTAAGGTGCTGGAGACCCGCAGCACCGGTCAGTGCTTCTCAGATCTTCTGCAGAGGCTCACGCTCCACCTCCATCCTGCGCCACGTCATGTGTCTGTGTGTGTTTATATTTACATTTGTTTCTATTAGTCACATATACTCCTGTTACTCATTGGCTGAATTTCACATCACCTTCCCCAACATAATAGGAACAAAGAAACCCAAGCAGAACCAAGCAGATGTTATTAGGCTGAAGACCACTTCACTGGCTCCAGAAGCTTTTCTGTTTTTTTGTGATAAAATTTATAACACACTTAAAATATTTTCCCCTTCACTCAAAATACAGCATTTCATCTAGGAAATCTTTCAGTATGCTAAATTAAAATCTCTACAGATTTCTCTTTACGTCACTGTATTTGAAAGTGTGTGATGTTTGTTCAGCCTTCATAACATTTTATGTAATAAAGACTAATCAAAAGACTAAAATATCCACACTTAGAAACAACGTACTGTGCAATAAATATGATTGAGATAAAATAAGCTGCTAAACCATAACTTTTCATAGCGCCAGTGGGAGCCATTTGAAAATGGGCAGGTTGAGCGTGGTGCCCATGAGGCTGTGTGATGCTGATGTGGTTCTCCCTCTCTTTCTGTGAAGGATTCTTAGCCCAGCATTCTCTTTCTCGAAAGGATTGTGAGCCCAACATCCTCTTTCTCTCCCTCTCTTTCTGTGATGGATTCTCTGCACAACATTCCCTTTCTCTCTCTTTATCTTTCTGAGAAGGATTCATACCCCAGCATTCTTTCTCTCCCTCTCTTCCTGCGATGGATTCTCAGCACAGCATTCTCTTTCTCTCTCTTTCTGTGAAGGATTCTCAGCCCAGCATTCTCTTTCTCTTCCTGTGGAGGATTCTCAGCATGGCTTTCTCTCTCTCTTGCTCTCCTTCTGTGAAGGATTCTCAGCCCAGCATTCTCCTTCTCTTTCTGTGAAGGATTCTCAGCCCAGGTATCGCAGCGTAAGATCCGGAAGCCACTCCCTCCAACTCCAGACCAGGTTGGTCTTATTACATTTGAACTTTGAAAGACACCCTTGGATCAGTCCCCTGGTCACCTGACATTCCATCCAACACCTTCTCCCTGTCACACAGGAGAAGATTTCAAGGCCATTGCCCCTCCAGCCGTTGCCCCCAGAGTCCCCTCAGCCTGCCACGTCTTTGGAAATGAAGGTCATCGCAGAGTATGATTATGTACCTCAGAGCGAACAGGACTTGGAGCTGAGGAAAGGAGAAGAGTACACTGTCTTGGCGAAGGAGAGTGCCAACTGGTGGAAGGCCAAGGATAGATACGGGTGGGTGTGGGCTCCATGACAGCGGATAGCCAGCATGCATGCATGATGTTGCTGGTCCTTCCAACACACCTTGGTGTGAATGACATCATTTTGAAGACCTTTGTGCCTGTAAAAAGTCAGGAACAAGTCTGGGGCTGGTAGGCAGTAATGAACTTTCTCCAATATAAAACAAACCAAAGAGGTTAACAAATGAGAGTGCACATAGAGTTGTGATTTTCCACAGGAAATGGCGGTAGTTACTTTTAATAGAGATCAGTGTCTGATGACATAAAGTTCTACATGGTACTTGAATAGAATATAGATGTTTTCAAACACATTTAAAGACTAGGAGGGAGAGTCTGGTATTTAATTAGATAAACATTTGGCAATGAACAATTGTAAATTTCTACCTAAAGAGACAGATTATCATATCTTTTCGCTTTCTGAAAATGTATAAAATGTCCCTTGATCACCTAAGCATAACTCCCTTCTCAAACAACTCTACCGTAACCTTCAGAGTAAGGTTACTGTATAGGATGAGTATGCAAAAGCACAGATCTCAATCCATTTGTTGGCACTAGACATTTATTAAATATTTAAAGTATCAGAGTAAAGCAAAAGACTTTACTTTGCACGGGTGAGGGTGTCATTTATATTTTTGGTTTTTCTTACAGAAATGAGGGCTACATTCCTAGCAATTTCGTCAGTGAAGTTCAGAATGGACTTGAGCAGTTTGAGTAAGTAAGACCATTTGAAACCTTCTCGCCAACAACTGAACACCCTTAACCAAGCACCAGAAATTTGCTTAGCAGTTCGATGGTGTTCTGAAAATGATGGACAAAGGTTGATTTACATAAGTGCATGGGCAAAGATCTGTGTCTAGCTAAACTCAATGGTTGTTCTGCTAAAAGCTCGTTATGGTCAACGCACATAGAAAAAACACCAACGGACTTCCTCCTGCCCTTACTCACTCTGCAGATGGTACTGCAAGAACATGAACCGCAGCCAAGCAGAGAACCTGCTGAGGAAGGAGGTAAGCGGGCAGCCTGTGGGCTCCCTCATCTACCACGGCCCTGTTGTGGTTCTTCAACAAGTTGTTTTCACGTACAGAAATACAGACATGCATTTTTTTCATTCTCTTCCTGTTTTACATGGTGCCAGCTTGCCAGTTTACCATTTAGCTACCAGCGTCAGTCATAAACACCACGTTTAATGTAAACTGCCTCTGCTTAACCTGTCTGAGTGAATAGCTCCTTGAAATTTGTGTGTTTGTGACATAAGCTGTGTCCCAATTCAGGTGCTGCAGCCTTCTAAGGCTGCATTCAAAGACCAAATGTGTCACAGCGGTGCGACAAGGCTGTCCCTTTTCAAAGGCTCCTTCAAATGCAGCTTAGAAATGCTTCCTTCTTTTCCCAGGCCGCTAAGAATCCACCCAATGAATCCTTCATGGCCCAATCTTTCCCAGGATTCACTGTGCAGATATAGAAGGACACGGCCTATGAAGACTACATAGATACAGCCCCTGAATTGGGACACAGCTATAGTCTGCAGGAGCAGTAAATGCACATGCAGGTTAATTGAGGATCACCATCTCACATCAGTCGACCCATCACATTACCACACACTGCCCTTAGAGATGCCGTGGATGTGTGCATGCCCGCCAAAGCTTCAGGCTGCCTGCACACCACGTTATTTACATTTGTGCTGCAGAACAAAGATGGCGGCTTTCTGGTACGGGACTCTAGCAAGGCTGGGAAGTACACCGTCTCCGTGTTCACTAAGGGTGGAGGGTGAGTTCAACATTACGTATGATTGTGTATAAGTATGTGAGTGTGTATGAGTGTAAGATGCATATGAGCGTGTATGAGTATATCAGCATATGAGCGTGTATGAGTATATCAGCATATGAGCGTGTATGAGTATATCAGCATATGAGTGCATATGAGTATGCGAGCATATATGTGTACACATGACCATAGCTTACTGAGAAACCTGAGCCTGCAAAGACGTGTAAATCTCTTTATGCAAAATCTATATTTGGTTCCTTGCCACTCTGAGGCTAATGAGGTTCTGATGAACCTGTTTTATCAGCAGATAACAGATAATCTTTTCTCTGGAACTCTGCCACCCGCCATGTTGAAACCTGAACTGTCATGTCCTGCTTCTGAAATGTTGCTTTTCTATCTCTGGCCTTCAAGCGATGCAGCTCCTGCATGCAGACACTACAACATTTGTACGAATCAGCAGGGCCAGTTCTACCTTGCTGAGAGGCACAACTTTGACACGATACCCGATCTCATCAAATACCACCAGCACAACGCCGCAGGTTCGATTCCTCAGGGGACCGCTCCTGCATCCCTCTCACTTGGAACTCAAACTATGACAGATAACATCTTTTTCTAATAATAATGTTGGTGACCACATGACTGTATGTTCTTCTGTCTGTCCAAAGGAATGGTGAGCAGGCTGAAGTATGTTGTGTCAAACAAGACCCAAAATGCTCCGTCTACGGCTGGCCTTGGATATGGTGAGTAAGGCATGGAGCTGGGCTTATGGAAGCCAAATTGTCATGGTCAGAAGGATGGGTGACCCTGCCTTTTGCTTAACTGCATGATTAGACTCTGAAGAACGGCAAACACAGCCTTTGGTACCTTGAGCTGTAGGGGGCTGTCCTATGCACTGCCTGAACTAAAAGGTTCATCACAAGTCATTGATATTGACAGTCCTTTCTTGTCTGCTTCTGCTGACTTCAGGGGTCTGGGAGATTGACCCACGTCACCTGACCTGCATCAAGGATCTAGGCTGCGGGCAGTTCGGGGTGGTGAAGTACGGCAAGTGGCAGGGCCGGCATGATGTGGCCATCAAGATGATCAAGGAGGGCTCCATGTCAGAAGATGACTTCATTGAAGAGGCTAAAGTCATGATGTAGGTGTTGTCCATTCCTTAAGGTGACACTAGAGTGTGTGCATTTTTGGAGCTATAATTTATTGATTTTACAGCATTTTCACAACAAAATATTTAGGGATATTTTGTGATTAAGATTCTTCCAGGGCCACAACAGCCCTAACCTGTGAGATCAGGGTGAGGATTTTTGCTGTTAGCTACTATGCTATCTGCCTTGACAATGAACCAGGACTGGGTGCAGCAACATCATCTCCCAGGATGCTGAAGGTATTCCTCTTTTATTGGGCTTCCCTTTGCCAGGAAACTCCAGCATACCAACCTCGTGCAGCTGTATGGCGTCTGCACCAAACAGAGACCCATCTACATCGTCACCGAATTCTTGTCCAATGGCTGCTTGCTGACCTACCTCCGTGAAGTCATGAGCCCACATCCCATCCAGCTGCTGGAGATGTGCAAGGATGTGAGCGAGGGCATGGCCTACCTGGAGTCGCAGCAGTACCTCCACAGGGACTTGGTGAGAGCCATACTGAAGCTTGTAGCTTTAGGCTTCGTTTTCAAATTAGCGGCTCAGCTTTGAACCCTTTTAGGTTTATAGCTGAGGTTCATTATTTGCTTCCCATAGGTCAATGATTCTTCTATGAGCCCTTTTAAATACTTCTGCACTGTTTTCAGGCGGCTAGAAATTGCTTGGTGGATGCAAATGGAACAGTAAAAGTCACTGACTTTGGATTATCAAGGTAAGGTTTATTCCTGAAAAACAAAATTAAGTATGCCACTGTACCAGACTTAAACATCTTGGCAGGAAACCTGGGAATGCCCCTGATGGAATCTTCCCCACCCCCACCCCGCACCCGTCCCTCCTCCACTGCTACCAGGTACGTCCTGGACGATGAGTACACTAGCTCTGAGGGCTCCAAGTTCCCTGTCCGCTGGTCGCCACCCGAAGTCCTTCTCTACTGCAAATTCAGCAGCAAGTCTGACATCTGGGCATTTGGTAAGTGTCTGCCTGTTGTTAAACCAGGCTGCTTTGATAACACCCGGAAAATTCTGGAAAGACTGATATAAATGACAAGATTGCTTTTTTCTTCCAAAATCTAATCTAATTTCACAGTAGGACTTATATCAGGTAAGGGACATCAAACGAAAAAAAATAAATAAAAATATTATATTAACATTAAAATAAATAGTTCTTTGGTGAGATCACATGATACTTTTGCATCATCTCATAAAACTTCAGCTTTATCTCGCAATACTTTTGCAAGATCTTGCAAAACTTATCTGTTACCTCACAATACATATTTATTCATAATTGCACTGTGTGCTGTTAGAGTAGAATAAATGTACTATAGAACTAAAAGACAGACATATCCAGTAAAGTGTGCTTTCAGCAAAAGACTGTGGGGGGCCATGCACACCATTTAATTTTCAGATTATGTATTTTTTATGCATATTTATTATTAAATGCACCAAAAATTACAGCATCATGGAGCACGGTTCAGCCCTGCTAAAGATTAACTGAACAACCGCACCGGGTTTTTGCATGCTGCTTGAGATGCTGCTTGATGTCTTGTTTGCTTGTGTTTTACTTCACTAGGGGTGCTTATGTGGGAAATCTACACCCTGGGCAAGATGCCCTATGAACGCCTTAATAACACAGAGATAGTACAGAAACTCTCCAGTGGGCTTCGTCTCTATCGCCCCCAACTGGCTAATGAGAGAGTGTACAGCATTATGGCAGCCTGTTGGAATGAGGTGTGTGCCAACTGTGTGATTTTAATAATTTCTCCCTTAATTGTGTAAGTTACTGTCAGTCATTCATACAACCACAGATGGAATCCTTCCTTGTCTGTTTCACATCCCTGACTTGTGTCCTCTTTCAGAAACCGGAAGATCGTCCACCTTTTCAAGAACTTGCGTCCATTATTCAGGACTTGCTATATGACCTCCAGTAGCCAGGAATTTCCAAGCATCATCCTCATCAGACTAGGCGCTATCTTCTGTCTACAGCTAGCAGAGTCATCCGTCCAAGTGTCCATCCTACCCAGGGTCAGAGAGACGCAAACCAACACTGTAAAGCCAGAAGACTCCCTGTCAATGCGACTACTGTGTGATGTTTGACTGTTGATGTGAATGTTGCTAGGGTAGATACAGCCTGTTTAACTAGGTTTTCATAAAGTTCAGGAAGTTTTATGCTTGTTAAAACACCACAAACTGAGGCTGTGTTCGGAATGTCCACTATATCGTGATTGATTCGGCGAATTTTAAGTGCTGTTCAAATTCTCAACTCTACATATCATTCACTATTATTGTGCAGTATAAAGGCATGCCAAAATCTAGTGTATAGAAGCTGTACCCTTCATTGGTTGACTTACGGCCTGTCATGTGAGTGTCGCAACCAGATTGGAGAAACGTAGCTACAACCCACACATCGCGGCCCAACACAGTCTGAACCGTGACCATTAACCGCTGTTAAATATCTCACTTATGAAACACTTCCACATGAGCTATAACAACAGTGGTAGAGCTACTGCTGCTTAAAAACAAATATTTTAATGTATTTCACTGCTTTGCATGGGAAATGTTAATTTACAAGTAATATGGTATACTGAAGATTAGACTATAATACCATGGTTACAACTGCAGTCCCTATAATGCTTGCGTAAGTGGATACAGTACTGTTGTTGTACTGTAAATAAAGTTGTGTCCACATATTTTTGTTATAAAGTTTTATTTTTATTTCAGTGTTGTTAAGACGTATGTCATTTAAAACGTTTACTTACAGAAATAGCAACATTGATGTCCATGTTCTGGCGTTTAAGCAAAAGAGATAAAAATTACGAATATCCGTCACGCGTTATGTGGCAGCGTAACATCCGCCTAGTGTCCAAAATATATCAACCGCTGTCTGCCCTTATCCCCTAGTGAGTGTTCTACATAGAAAACACTATACAGTGAGTGAGTGAACAAGTGGACATTCCAAAAATGGCCTGAGAGTGGAATGTGGCTTTAAAGTCACATGATGCAATAACCTACTTCTCATTGGCTACTTTAGTTCCCATTAGGGTAAACCAGCCAGTGTTCAGCAACACGTTGAAATCTGACACACTTTGATTTCAAAGCCTCATTTCTCTGACCACTACCATAACCTCTATTAATAAAAATAACAACAATTACTGCGCTTCTGCCGGAAGGAAGTCATGGCCATGACTCAAACCCAAGACTCCTCCAAAGAAAGCAATGACCCAAGGCACACCACTTATGGCCTATGGCCCTTCGTAAGGCTCCCTGCATTGCTACACAATAACTGTAATAACAAAGAGTACTTGTGTGACTGGAGAGCCGTTTCATTGTTAACTTTAGTATGGGTCGTGGAAGTTATATAGGAAAAGCTCATGTCGCTTGAGGATATTTATTCAAATATGAGTCTTTAAACAGAAAGTGTGAATTTTTGAGTCTTCTGTTACATTGCATCAAAATCCCCTAATAGATGAGTGAAATGCAGCTTAGTCGCCATTTGCACAAGTACGTTGGAATACGTCTTTTCGCATGCCCCATCATGCCCTCCTTTGAGACATACATACACCCATCAGCTGTAATATTAAAACACCTGCCTGCACCTTATTGTGTAGGTCCCCCACATGCTGCAAAAACAGTTCTGATCCGAGGCATGGACTCCACAAGACCTCTGAAGGAGTGCTGTGGTATCTGGCCCTAAGTTAGCAGCATCTTTAAGGCCTGTAAGTTGTGAGGTGGGGCTCCCATGGACTAGTTTGTCCAGCAGGTCCCACAGATGCCAGATCTGATTGAGATCTGGGGAATTTGGAGGCCAAGCCAACAGATTGAACTATTTTTCATATTCCTTAAACCATTCCTGAACTAATTTTGCAGTATGCCAGGCCACATTAGCCTTGACTGCCCATGACCCCATCGCCAATTCACCAACTACCCTTCCATGGATCATTTTGGTAGGAACTGACCACTGCATACTAAGAACACCCCACATGACCTGCCGCTTTGGAATTGATCTGACCAAGTCACCTAGCCATCACAATTCGGCCCCTGTCAACGTCGTTCAGATCCTTACGCTTGCCAATTTTTCCTGCTTCCAAGACGTCAACTTTAAGAGCTGACTGTTCACTTGCCAAATATAAGGGCACCCTTGACAGGTGCCTTTGTAACAATATAACCAATGTTATTAATTTCACCTGTCAGTGATTTTAATGTTATGGCTGATCAGTGTGTAGGCTGTCGATGGCCCAGCTTGGGATCCGAGTGCAGGGTCACCTCTCCATCCAGCACCCCTGAAGCATTTTTCAGGGGTTTAAGGGCCTTGCTTAAGGGCCAAGCAGGCATGTCACTATTCTTCTGAGGTCAGGGCTCAAACCGGCAATCTTCCGATCACAGGTAGCTGCATGACCCACTGAACCACACACTATGTTGCTTTTGGGCAGTGATAGGTGCGGTGTGGTTAATTGAATGAAGACATGAATTCATGAACTATCCCCACTGTATATGGTCTTACAAAACAATATTTAATCCAGAGTGACCGCAGTTCTGTAGGAACTAATTTTGTCTGTACCTCTGCACCTTCAACTCATTTGGCAGCTGATTAAGGATTGAATTGTCTGGCATGAGTCTGTGCACTCTTCACATCACTCCGAATTGTCTAGGAGCAGTCTGTGCACTCTTCACATGACACCAGATTGTCTAGGATCAGTCTGCGCACTCTTCACATCACTCCGAATTGTCTGGGATGAGGCTGGGCACCCTTTACATCACACCAGATCATCTGGGATGAGGTTGTGCACTCTTCATATGCCCTTCAGAATAATATGAAATGCAGATGGGAGGCTGACCCCTACTGAAAGGGTGTGTGGATGTGGATATCACCAGCAGTCAGGAGGGCAAAGGATGATGGGATAGTGATCACTGGATGTTTGTAGAGACTTCTGCTTCTAGCTAGAATGGGTTGTCTGTCAAATCTACTTGTTTTTAACTTTCCATAATACGTACTATTGTCAATAAAATAATAATGATTAAATTATTACCATTCTTCCTTCTTTTTCTATTTCCTTTTTTGCAGAAGACTAAACACTTCAAAGTTGCTGTGCTCTGCAGCACTAAGAATAAATTTCCTCTGCATAAACCTGAACCATTTCTGTGTCTTTCTGAAAATATGTTCCAGTTCTATTGTAAATAGATTAAAATGTGGCTCAGTATCTGCACTATTGAATGAATGTGGTTTTCTTCGAGATACTTTATAGTAAATACTTTTGGCTGAATGTTTTATTCTGTAATACAGAAAACTGATTAAGCACAATGTCAGTATTCTGGCATTTTAATACACTGCCTGAACCTTTAGACAACTTACCCCTGATTTATTATTAGTATAATTATTATTATTTTTATTTAAGGCTTTCGCTATTTTGACAATAATTGCGTAATCTACCGATTAATCTGACGATTCATAAAGTAATATTTTACATATAATATATACATTTCATTTGACACAAAGCAGGAACCAAACAACCATTGCAGGATCACACATACAGTAATGGTTAAGCACTCCAGTTCATTTAAGTTGCATGTTTCCGGACAGTGAAAGGAAACCGGAGACTCCACCGAAAAGCCACGCCCACACAGGGTGAACATGCAAATTCTGTACACACGATGGGCAGCAACAGCACTAACCGCTGCACCACTGTGCCGCCCTCAGTACTAAGCTTGCAGAATGTACCATGTCATCCCCAGGCATCTCTGAACTTTACCCAGTCTGAGCTGGTCAGCTCTGGCCCGTTTCCTCTCCCATGTAAATCATGCACGCAACGCACCATTTCTCTCTCTGTTTCCGTCCTCTCTTCCTCCCAGAGCTCACTTGGCTTGTAATCTGTTGTAGGTGTTCTAAAGTTCAGTATCTTAAAGCAAAAGAAAATTAAAATTCCTCTCACAGCTAATTACAGTTAGACCACAGAAATTTATTTAAAGTTACGCTTCTTATTATTTTAACTTTTCTTCTAGCAAGATATTCTTTAGCTGGGCGGTCAGCAATGACACTGCCTAGGGCATCCTGAATACTCTTTAATAATAATAATCATCAAATTGATAATCAAATCATGCATTTTTGATACCTCATGACATAATACTGTGGCAGCAATGTAAAAAAAGACAAAAAGAGATTTTTCCCCCCCAAATTCGAAAGAAACTATGTATCTGAGTGAATGGAGCACCCCCACGCAGCACAGCAAACCATGGTGGAGACCAGAGGCAAGTATAACATGGGGCAAAGGGCACAGACAAACTGCTTGGCGTGCTATTCATGTTCCTGAGTTTATTAGTCATTAAGTCATTACTTTCATTTAGGCCCTCAGTTAGCATGGGATTACCGAAACCACCGTGAATTAAGGAAACGTTAGAAAATTAATAAAAAGAGATGGAGATAAACACATTGACGGAGCTCCTAGCACACATCCCTAACTTCTAAATTTATCCTTTGTCGTTTCATTTTTAAATTCTTCTCATATGACTACTTTGTGTTCGAAAATTGACTCCTCAGCAGGTAAAAAGAGGGATCAGAAAAAACCCCTAAACGTTCACGCTCGACATCTTAACACTCTTGAGCTGCAAACGGTTGATCTACAGCTAAATGACCGAAGCAGAGGCAACAATATTCGGCTGCTTGTTCTAGGTTGGGGTTCTCAAGTGGTATAACTGCCAGTCCGGTTTTCTTTTCTTACAGACAGAGAAATCAGAAATGGAAGTTGAACGAGCTCGCCGCATTCATTCATGTGCTCCTACCAACACCAAGAAACCTCGAGTGTTTACCTTAAGGCTCCTCCGCTATAATGACAGTGACGTCATTCTCTCTGAAGCCCGGACTCACGGCCCGGTTCGCTATTGCGACAGAGCTACACTCAGCTTCCTCCCTCACTACTCCCCCACTACAAAGAAGCGGAGCTCACATTCACCGCAGCGAGGAAAGAATTAAGAGAAAAGATAACTCCAATTTTCTTTCAGTTTCCTGCAACCTTGAAAGTTTATCTGAATGAAGAGATTAAATATTTCGCAAACTCCGGACGAGGCACGCCAGTTCTGCGACTCAATAACCCAAATCTGCTGTACAGGGATTGACTGATATTAATGCTGGAAGCCATGGGCGTCGTTAGGTCCGATCGTGTAATTTAAGCCAAGCGCCCGAGTATTTTAGCCCTCTGACTTACTTGACTTAGCCCCTGATCTTTTTAATAGCTAGAAATGTCCCTGCTATAGGCTACCTTTGGACTACTTAAGGTGGACCCGAAAATCCGAATATTGAGCTGCGAATAAGGAACCAACTTCAGCCTCGTGTAACCGGAGTCGTGTCGAGAGAGTTTCGTCAACGAAAGGTCATGTAGACTTAAAATCATTCCAGAAAGTGCTTGGTGAGCCATTTGAATGCATTTAATAGGAAGGAAGAACAGCAATTTTTGGTAATCAATAAATGCAGTAAATGCTGCGAAGCCGATTGCAATGACGCGATTGCGCCTGTAGGGGGACCCGTAGGCTTGCCTTCAGAACTTTTGGCTTTCGTATTATTCGGATTCGTATTAATTTATTAAATGCTGTGGGCCAGTGAAAACTCACTTAAGGATGACAGCAGGGCCGAACCGTGGCATAGGCAATATAGGCAAATGCTATAGGCACCACAAACGGAGGACGAAAAAAAAGTGTAACATTCCACTATTCTTAAAGCTAGTTGGTATTAATGTGTCTTAATATGAAAAGGACAAGCCCACATGAATTTACCTGCTTAGCAAAGCCTATTAAGTAGTAGTAGTAATAACAGGGCCGGTCAATCCTATACGCGACTGCCTAGGGCGCCAACTTCTGATGGGGCGCCGAACTGCCAGCAAATTTAACTTTGCCTCAAGCGGGGGGCGCTGGCGGTGATGCTCGCCTAGGGCGCAACACCGGCTCGGACCGATACTGGATGACAGTATATGATGTCTGCAAGTGATAGTACTCGTTACCTGCCTGACTCAAATCTGTTTTCACCTTTAAACCCCCCTCGAAAAATTTCTCACATACTCATTGGTTATCATCATGAGATCATTTCCAGGGTGGGGTGCAAAGGGTTAAATGCTTTGAGCCAGTGAAAACTCACTTCAAGGTGACAGTATATGATGTCTGCAAGTGATATCACATATCCCTGCATGTATTTGAAGGTGAAAACAGCTTTGAGCCAGACAGGTAACAAGTGATATCACTTGCAGAAATCATATGCTGCCATCCCGAAGTGAGTTGCGCACTCTTAAGTTTTATTTCTCTGCGGTGATGTGATGTGGTGTAGTGAGGGAGGTGCAGGCCAGGCCCGGGACTCCCCCGTCGTGTTTCGGTATGTCGGTGATCTGACGTGGCGTAGTGAGGGAGGTGCTGGCCAGTCATTGATTTTCAGGAGACATTTATTTCAGATACATTTTAATTTTTACTGTTATAATATTAATTAAGCGTCACTTTACTCCAGCAAATACCATAATATGGCAAAGCATGGCATTGAATGGATTTTGAGAGGGTGCTGTGCCGACGAACGAGAATACAAATACGGGAGAATGCAAAACTGTAAAACGTATTTCTTCCGTGATCAAACTCACCACCTTTACTCTCCACTGTAAAAAAAACTAAACGAATATAAGCGCCATAAAGTTTACAGCAGTGTCTTCTGCTTTCTCCCCTTCATTTGCTCAGTAAACATAAAAACACTTCACACGCCGCGCATTATGCTTTATTAACTTGAGGTGAATACCTGTAGTGCAGTGTAGTTTAATAAAAGGGCGTTCAAACCCGCCCCAAAAACAAAAATATTAAACAAAAAAGCACAACACGG
>JAODLD010000002.1:27950616-27967646 GCA_026781065.1 Mormyrops boulengeri | reverse complement strand
GTTGGAGGTCTTTGTGATAAATGAAAGAACAATCTCCATAAAGTCTGCAGACGACCACCAAGACAGGCTGAAGATAGCAGTTTCAGCTTGAATATTTAGATCAAAGTCATGTTAATTTTGAAATTGTAGAAATACAGATTGGAGAAGTCAAGGTTGAGGAGACTAGAGAAAAGGCTTTTGAAACAGCATTTGAATTGGAAATCGTGGATGTGGCAGTAGAAGTTATAAACAGTGAATTCCAGCTGAATGCTATCAATTTGGACATTATTGAAACTAAAGTGGACAAATTATTAGTGGAAGAACTCATTGTTGATGATTTAGAAGCAGGCAGTGTGAAGGTGTCAGCACCAAATGGCAATGTGGTGAAGGTACCCCTACAAACCACTCATGGGAAACAGAAGAGGAACAGAAAGACCAGGCAAAATTAGACCCCATTGCCAACCACGAGTGCCAGTGGCCAAAGCTGAACATCCTTCTCGGCATCTCTAAAATAATTGAAATTGTAAACATGTTTTCTTCCCTACATCCATTTATTTTTTATCCATTATGCAACATAGGGGGAATCTTTCCATCACCAGCTACACACACTATGGGCAATTTAGAGAACTGACTTGTTGTAAAGATGGAATGGTATTTAAGTGAATTAAGGAAATGTTAGAACACTGGATTGGGTCCAGTGGACAAGTGATTGCTTTGATTTTAGTTATTATAGTTTTTAACTCCTGTTCATTGATTAGTTCAAAAACATTATGTATGTGTGTACATTCTGTTTGCATCAGAGTTATTTGTGAGCCATTTAAACATGTTTGAGGCCTAATGTTTGTAATTATATCGTTAAAGAAGTTCATAATATGTTCACTACCGATATTACTCGGTAACAGAGGTTCACCCTTATTTGCTAGATGAGCTATTGTTTTAAAAAGGTAGCCAGGGTCATTTCTATAGTAATCAATAAGGTCAGAATAACAGGCTGAATGTGCTCTATAAAGGGCTTGCTTGTGTTGTTGCAGGCGGTCAGACCAGCCAGCTTCAACACCTCTAACCCATAGATTTGCATTGGCGCTGTAGTCTGCGGCACTCCTGTTTGCAAGAGTGTGTGTGATCATTAAACCATGGCGACTGTCTGCTGGTTTTGACAACTTTATTTTTCAATGCCTGACTAATCACTGTATTAAAGTCATGTGTAACAGCATCTGTACTAGATATGAAGTTCGCATTACTTACTGCATCAATAAATCGCAGAATTTCTACCATTTAAGCAATGTGTCACAATAAACTTCTCTGCCGTAGTTAAAGGGGGTGGATCAACCACGAAGGTGATTATAAAATGGTTAGAGAAGGACTTATTCAATGGACAGAGTGATAATCAAGTCTAGTCTATGACTGTGAACATGCATTGGTCCTGTTATGTGTTGGTGACATTCAACAGAGTCCCGGGGGGACAGGAAACTTTTGCTGAATGCATCAGACAATCTTTCCATATGTATATTGAGATCTCCAAGCATCATAATATTGTCTAAATTAATAACTAAGTCAGTAAGAAATTTTCTAAATTCAGTCAGAAACAAAGTGTATGGTCCAGGTATACTGTATACTATAAGAATATCGATGGGTGGGTCAGACATCATTTGAATTAGCATTGCCACAAAAGTTGTAAAGTCTTTCATAACTTTAGGTTCAGTTTTTAACAGAGTTATAATAGCTTTCAGGCCGCCTCCACGCCCAGAGCCATGTGGCTTCTGTACGAGGCTAAACCCATCAGGTGAGGCTTCAACAAGAGGTATAGTGTCCGGGTCAGAGCCAGGTTTCTGTTAAAAAGCATGGATCTGCACCAGTGTCAAGCACCATGCCATTGACAAGAAGTGATTTGTTTGCTAAAGAGCAAATGCTCAATGATGAGCATTTTATGGTGGGTTTATGTTGTGGCTCATTTAGTCTTATCAGAGGGATTGATATTAAGTTATCTAGTGGAATGTTTAGGTCTGAGTCTTGGTCGAACAATAGTTGCTATATTCTTTGTAGGCTCAACTCTGTTTCTGCTACACGTAAATTTAAGGGATGTTGTGTCTTTGAGCACTTGGTTCATAGCCAAACAAGAGCTAAAGGTGAGAAAATAAACAGTCTTTGATTTAAGATGGTGCTCACAGTCAGGCAGGTAAAATTTTTGCCATGTTTTGGGATAACATAAATGATCGCCTCCGATTAGCATGGAGACCGGCCCATTTATAAATGCCAGACCATTCCCAAAAAAGGCCCCAATTATGTTTTGAGATGCACACCAGGTCTCTAACCAGCAATTTAAGGAAAGTAGCCTGTTATAGGTTACATCCTCTCTATAGAGAACTGGTAAGGGACCAGAGACAATTAGATTCCAACATTAATACTGCATGCTAGATGCTTTGTGCAGCCTGTCGTTCTGCTGTCCTTTTCTGCCGGTCTTATCAGGAACGGCTAAACTTAAGTATATATACTGATGTTTTAGTCTTAGCGTTGAAATACAGATTGTACAAAAGGGTGTAACTGCTAATACAAGGATTTGTCGCCATCTTGTGGTATCTTGTGTCCTTGAATTTACACAGAAAACGGTGAAATCACGGTGAGTTGGCAGAATATTCGAACGGCAGATTCATCCTCGCTTTATTTTCATTTTAGACTCCTGCTCTCTGCGTTCATCTGCGTTAGGGCCTGATCATCTTAAAGCCTGATACTGTGTGGCAGAGTTATTAAACTTGTAATTTTTCAAATTAGTTTTTATTTTTATATTATTTTAAATTTTAATTTGAAATCCAGTTTAGTTTTATTTAGTTTAGGTATGTTTTTATTGGTTTACTTTTATAGCTATATTGGTATTCAGTTTTTGTATATTTCAGTTTCAGTTCAAGATTTACTAATTATATATCTAGAGATTATATTTAGAGACTGCAAGTTGTAGAGCTCTTTTATGTGTCTGATCTTTAGAGAATCCTACATGAATATGCAGTGCACATTTAGCACTAATGTCCTCAAAATGGTCAAATATATCCCAGGAGTTATTAATGGTTTAGAAGTAACACTGTGAGAGACCAGTAAAAACAAAAAAGCAACATAAGCATGCAGTACCTAGTACTAAAAACGATAACATAACGTATCTGACATTTGTTTTTGTTTCGTGTCATTTCGGAAGCGCTATTAATAGCGCTCGTTTGTTTTATTTTCATATCGTATATTATTTTTCAAACACTGTTTTCTTATAGCTTTAATTTTTCGATAACATTAATGACGCTGCAGTGCAGCTTCTCCAGTGTCACAGTGACTCGGACGCTGCAGGCCAGCAGCAGTGGTTCATCCGTGGTGGTTTGTGCGTTTCGTTTTTAATCTGATCACATTATCTGAACATGCTGCCGCTGACACGAAGAACTTAAATGTGAGGGAATAATTTTATTCACTAAATGTTTCCTGTCTTGTTTTTAGTATCTTAAAAATTTAAGAAGATCAGTCCCAAGGCTTAGCGAACTCAGATTTTGTTTATTTAAAGAACTATTGTACAAAGCCAGAATATGGAACCACTTTATGTTGTTATTTTTAATTAGGTACTTTATTATCCTGTTCAGGCTTTTGAAAGAATCAGCATCATCCTGGGAGTCAAGATCAAATACACTGATGAAAATGCTATTATGTACCAAATGTCTAATTGAATTATTTAAAAGTTATATTTTTCAGTGTAATTTTAGCTGAAGTTCCTTTCCAAAAGTTGCCTAAGGATGTTCTTCTGCTTTCCTGGCTTGAATGGAGACATTGCAGCAGGTAAGATCCTCAGTGAGGTGCATGGTAAGGAATTTGATGCTTTTTGCCCTCTCTGTTTCAGCATTACCTCATTTTACACTTTGAGCTTCCAGCATTAGGATCTTGATGAATACTGGAAGCAATAAAGAGATCCAACTAATATTTATTTCTTATTAGCAATAGCACATTATAAATACACATTAACACAATATAAATGCACATTAACATTAAATTCCTGAAGTTATCTTTATTCATGCTTAAATTCTTATTTTTATTAATGGAGTATATGCACCGATAGATTTTATGCTCTAATAATGGAAAAATAATGGAATGACTTGCTACCGTGCTAAATATTCAGCCTTGTGGTTTTGTCACTTCCTGTTTAAAGTGACCACTTCCCCTGCAGCCTGACTGCTGAGTGTAGGAAGAGACACAACAGTGACAGTGAAGGTACAGAGGACAGGGAAGAGTGTTAGTCTCCACAGATCTGGGCTCAGTGACACACAGACATATGGATCCTCTGATGCTCCTGTTTCTTCTCATTGCTGGGCTCACAGGTGAGCGTCACTCATTATAGTATAACTGCATAGAAATCTATCTCCTGCTCCTCCACACACTATCAGGTGCAGTTTGCAGTAAAACCAGTCAGAGATGGAGATCTGCTGCTACATGAAAAGAAACCACAAAATGTAGATGGACATGAAAAGCCTTGTAGATGGCTGCTTCGAGATTAACTAACGCTGTCATAGATATTTAATACTTTTTGAATTTTTACAGATGTTGCAACATTTTGTATAATTCATAAAGAATAAAATATCATTTTAATGATAAAATAATTGGTAACACTTTAACTGCAGCTTCATAATACGGGCAGTGTTCCTGACACTTTGTATTTAAATACAAAATTGTAATTTGTGTTTTATGTAATTGTTAAAAATGATAATGTAATTTGTATCAAAATTCTCTTATCTTCAGTATTTTTGTATTTTGAAAATACAAGAAATACTTTTCTCATAATGTATGTGTGATGACATCATGTGTGCAAAACGTTTGTGCCAACGTAAAAATAGTAACCATGTCAGTTTAAACGGGCTACTTCAGGGGGTTAAATATGGTAAGGAATATGATAAATGTCATTTTGTTTAGCTATAGATATGCATAAAACGTACGGACAGATAATATAAACATGTTGTTACTGGTTCATATTCATACTGGATATTTTATTGTTATGCAAATGTTAGTGCTTCCTTTGTTTCTGATTTGTGTCTTCAGGATCCCCAGGGCAGTTTGTGGACAAACAGGAGGTGACGGCTATGGAAGGAGACACCTTCAGTATTCAGTGTCACTATACCGACATTTACAGTGGCATGATGTGGTGTAAGATGGGCGGGGGCTCCTGTGTAGGGAATTCTGGGAGTTTGGATGGGAGGCCTGTGGAGCTCAGTGATGACAGAGTGAATAAAGTACTCAGCATCACAATGAGGGGACTGGAGAGTAAGGACACGGGCAGGTACTTGTGTGTCCTGGGGACCTGCAGATCCTCGTTCATATTAAAGTCAATCCAACAACTACAACCACACACAGCACTGAACACAAGTAATTCATTAAAATATGTGAATAATGTATATTCTATTACAAATAAATAAAGGCTAAATGGACGCCAAATCTTTCCCTCATGAAGCATTTCAGTGCAATTTTGTGGGAAGAATCCGTCTGGGGGGGGGTGCACATTGAAGCTAAAAAGGATGAAATTAAGCAATTTTAGACTTTTTAAAGATTTCAGTGATTCAAAATAGATTCTTATAATTCATTACTTACTGGTATTATAATTGATATATGAAGTATTTTAATTCAATTTCTTATCATTGTGTGATTATACTATTTGATTTTAAATATTAGCGTTCCCTGGCTTGGTGACATCCCATAATACAGCTCTGATGACCTCATCTGATATATGTCCTGCTCTTCCTCAGATACATCAGTGTCTGATTTGTATGTCGCACTAAATTGCAGTACAGACTAGTGTTATAGTCGTATTCTATAATAACTGACCCAGTTCTGCCACAAATACATTAGGATATAATAATTAAATAATTCATCTCACCTGTCGACTTCCAGTAGCCCGGGATATGAAAACTTTAGTCATAGACCTAATTTATAAATGCTAATTTTATACTAAATGATCAGATGTTTTTATTTTTATAAAACAGTGATGCTTAGTAAATAAAATGTGTAATCTAATCAAATTTTAATAAGTAGCTAAAGTGCAGTGGTACTGACGCTTCATTAATATGTGTATAAATGGTCTAAGAGGGAGTGAGAGTCAATCAGCTTGGTAATTTCCATGCTGTCCCTGCAGGTGTGACCACACTGATGAAGGTGCCGGTACAGGGTGGAGCATCTCTCACTATCCCATGTTTCTATGGTGACAGATACAAAACTCGTGTGAAATACTGGTGCAGAGTTTATTTGGATTTATGTCCACCCGTAGTAGGCACTGATTCTTCACAGGTGAAGGGTAAAGTGTCAATCAAAGATGATCCTGACCAACGAGTCTTCACTGTGACCATGAACAATCTGACAACTGGGGACTCTGGTCTCTACTTGTGTGCTGTGATGATCTTGGGAGCCTCAGATGTTGGAGATACAGTTCACCTGTTAGTCACCGATGGTGAGATGTCTGTACTGCAGACTGTAGCCAACGAGACGCGCAGTACGTAACATGTCATTCATTCAGAAATAACAGATATTAAACACAAAGAACAAGGAAATATTTTTGAAAATATTTTAATATTTTAAAACTTTGTATTGAACAGATCCCAAATTTTGGTTTTGCTCAATATGATAAATGAGACCGGGAGACATAACAGAGTCAGTTTAAATGGGATCCTTCAGGGGGTGTAATTCTGTTCCATTTTGTTCCTGAATTGTGTTCAGGTTTCCCATGGCAGTCAGTGGACAAACAGGAAGTGACGGGTGTGGATGGAGACAGTATCAGTGTTCAGTGTCGCTACACAGACATTCACAGTCAAAAGGGGTGGTGTAAGTTTGGGGGCTTCTGTGCGTCAGAGAGATCTGAGAGTTTGGATGGGAGGCCTGTCCTGATCAGGGATGACAAAGTAAATAAAGTCTTCAGTGTGACAATGAGGGGACTGGAGAGGAAGGACACAGGCTGGTACTGGTGTGGTGCTGGAGTCCTGCAGATTCCAGTTCAAATCACTGTCAATCTGCTAAGGTAACCATTCAACGGCACTTACAGTAGGGTGAGGGTCCAGCTAGCAGCATTTGTCTGATCACACTGTAATGGAAAGCTTCCGTCATACTTATGAAAATATAATTTTTTATTTTTATAATACACTCCCATCCAAGGTGAGCCCCTGCCGTGTGCCCTGTGCTGCCAGGCACAGGTTATAGGCTCCCATGTGACCATGGTCTGGATAAATATTTGGGAGACGGATGGATTTCTCTAAGCTGTGTCATAAGTAATGTAATAATCGTAATGAAGCTGTCAGTTAAATTTCCCTAGCTATTTTCATGCTTTTTGTTAATGTCTCCTGTTCCTTACATGTAGCCTGTGTAATAGTACAGATGTGGCAGTCCCGTGTTGCTATAAAGCATGTAAGACTGGACTGTTCAAATCCACCCTCTTATTCAGCTATTTGGTCCAGCTGGCTCTGTATGTAGGACTGGGCTTATTGGTGCTGCTGTTGATCACCAAGGTGGTTATAATTCTGTCAGAGCAGATTCACTGCATAGTTCTTCAGGTTTAAATGTGATAAATGTGTCTGACAGACACACTGATGTATTATATGTCTGACAGGTGGGAGCAGCTTCTGGATGCTGTACTGAAAGCTGGGACTGGTGTGTTTTATCTGTTCTGCACCATCATCGCCATTCAGCTGCACTGGAGCTCCTGTAGAAAGAGGGGAACCAATCAGAGGGAAGCAGAGGGAGGGGATCCAATCAGAGCGAGGAAGCGGGTGGGACCAATACAAACCACGAGTCTTAAGAAGTTCTGATTAAATATACAAGCTCGTTAATGCTGTTAAAATGATTAGCATGCACATTACATTAGTGTAAGTAACGGCGGTATCATGCAGTGCTTGTATGAAATCTGTCTTCATATTTCAAAAGCTGCACGGATATGCTGTAGTCATTTCGTGGGCATTAATCTCTCATTTTCTGTGCATGAAGCCAAAGGTTAGCTGGGAGGGGGGGGTGACCTTTGTGGAGCAGAATGAGGCAGAAGAGCTGTAGAATAAATGGTTATGCTAACTGCAGTGAGGCCTCTCTCACATGGCCCAGCTCAGTCTGTCCAGTCATACCATGAGAGTCAGCTAAACACAGAGAGGTTGCTCTTCAACACTGGATTGTGTGCTGGAGACCAGCACAACTGGTGCTTTGTGCTTCTGATGGTCTCTCCTTAACGAGTGCGTTGCTGCCACCTGCTGGTTAAATTTTCCCCTTTGTCTGTCATTCTGTTCATCTTTCACTTTGCTGAATTTTCACTGCAGTATAAATGTTTAGTAATTGTTCATAAATTAAGTAATTAAGTCAAATTATTATATTGCATATTAACTCTGAAATAAATATTTAATGTATGCTAGTCATTATTTGTTCAGATTTAATAAATGATTGATAAACTGACGGTTTACTCTACATTTCATGTTTTTCTGGACTTGGTAATTATTAAAAATGAAGAATTTTTCAAACGAACTAAATGGCACATGGTGCTCAGATCAAGCCTCCCTGTCGGAGCCCACCAATCAGCGACCGTCTCAGAGTGTGACCTCCCACTTTTCACTCTGCAGTAAAAACACGTCAGCTTGTCTCAGCTAACAGCGACCCTTACACATCAAATAAGGTGACAAAGGGGACATGTCAAAAGTAAAAAGAAGTATATTTGTTGGTCAACATCCAATGAAAATATCCCTGTGTGTTCTACTGGGGGGGGCTGGTTAGTGGTTAGCACTGTTGCCTCACGCCTCAGGGATTGGGACTCAAGTCTCCACCCTGGCCCCATGTGTGTAGAGTTTGCATGTCCTTCCTGTGTACCCATGGGGTCTCATACTGGTACCGCAGTTTCCCCACACAGGCCAAAAACATGCTGAGGTGAAATGGAATTGCCAAACTGTGTGCCTTATGATGAGCCTGCTCCCCATCCTGGGTTATTCCCTGTCCTGTGCTTGTAGTCTCCAGGATTGACTCCGGACCCCCCATGACCCCAGATATTACAAACGGGTTCAGAACATGGATAGATGGACGCATCTACTGGTTTTTGGGTAACAGCCGTCAAATGACAGTAAGTTATAATGCTGTCCAAGGTGCTGAAAACCTGGATCAGCAAAATCCACATTAAATTTCTTTACCTAAATTAGCTGTAACTCTCTCATTTCATTGGTAATGATGTTCTTTGAAATCTCCAGTAAGTGGGGAGAGAAAGCATTGCAGTGTGTCACAATCAAGGAGGAATCAAATACACAAGCAGTTTCATATTTCCGGTCGCGGTCGTTGTGCTGCGTTTGTGCCGTTTGAATTTCCATTTGTGCCGCTTTCATTTCTGAGATAAAAATCTTTGTTTACGTAGTGGGATCACCGTGTGTCCCCATCTAGATTGTATCCCCCTGTGACGTGTCGCTCAGCTGTTTGGCCGATGATGCAGGTTCAAGTTACCCCGGAAGTTTCAAGTTCTCTTACTGCTGCAAGCCTTCACATCAAAAAAATATGTTTACGAATGTTTTAAAAATGTGTTGTCTATTAATTATTATAAAAATGTGTTTACATTTAGCTTGATAGTATAAACGACATTATTAGATTATCAATGCATATACAGCTCAACAGAGATATGTTATATTTATTATAACTGTATGTTTAGCTCAATAAGAATTGTTTCGCTGACATGGTTTATTATATCGATTGGTAACACTTTACTTGTGAGCCACAAATAATATATTATTATACTATTACTTGTGTATTAATTAACCACAAACTAAGTTGTAGTTACATACTGCTCTCATGGGGGCAGTGTGTGACTCTGTGCTTGTAATCAGATGGTCACTGTTGCTGAAGTCAGTGAAGAGCTCTGTGTATTCGTGCATGGCACTGTCATAGAATGCCACCTTTGCAGTAAGTGAGTTTGTGAAATTTCTTCCCTGCTAGATATTTCACGATATTATCATGATATTATTACAAAGCGGAAGCGTTCAGGAACAACAGAAACTCAGCCATGAAGTGGCAGACCACGTACTGTAAGGTAGCAGAACAGGGTTGCCGAGTGCTGAGGCGTGGAGCACGTTAAAGTCGCCAGCGCAAGTGCAGAGTTCGGGGAGTGTAGGTCTGCCTATATCTGAGGACAGTGACACACACATTAGGCTCCTCTGATGCTATTCTGCAATGTCTTCAGTAATGGGCCTCCAGATAAGGATCACTTACTCTGTGGCAGAGTGTCACTCTCTCTCACTCCAACAGTCAGCATAATTAAGTTAAAGAGATATGACTGAAACATTCCAATATATTTTGGGTAATTTACTATGTAAATAAAGTTGTTTTCTTATTGGTCCTTGATGCCCACCACCCTGACCAGGATAAACATTTGGAAGATTGATGGATGGATGGATGGATGGATGATTCATGTTGTCAAATCAAATTCTCTCAATACTCTGTAATCACAAAAAGCCGAACATGTTTTCTTCTTTTGATGTGTCACTTTTGATGGCATGCAGTGGTTTTGTCACTTCCTGTGTGCAGTACGTAAAGGTCTGATATTAAATCTGACTACTATAAACCAATACAGAGCTAAAGTATTTCAGCATTGATTATATAACTTAAAAAGTAATAATAAAAGAATAGTTGTCATATGGTATCAACTCATTGACTGGGTATTCATATTAACAATGTAAAATCACCCATCATCCACTCTTCCACAGTATGTGTGTTTTTTGTAGACATTCATTTCCAATCCTGTCCTTGTTTTTTGTCATGCAATAACAGACCTCCTTCAAAAAAAAACAATCAAATGAATTTGTTTCTGGAAGGAAAACACATTGTGCCTTGGGTCTTCAGGACTGGAACTAGCAACAGTAAATTAAGAAGCCCTTCTATCTTAGGTCAAATGGAAGAAGCACTTAAGGCAGCCTGAATAGCATTTTAATGAACGTCTAAAAAGGTACATAATCTGTAATTTTGCAGAGAACGTCCACAAGGGGGTAGTAACTGACCTAAAGTTCCCAGCTGGTTTTTGGAAACGTACCCAAACTCAATGAAAGCCACGACGCTTCATTTAATCGGCCGTTTTTATCAGACAAAGAGCTGGATCGGGGCTTTACGGACCATGTGGCTAATAATAATCTATGAAGAAGACTTCACCTTTATTAAAATCCCTCCATTTTTTTATTGTACTGCCACTGAAATGGCCCTGTCACCTAAATGTTTTTTAACTCGATTTTATTTGACTCACTGGTGGAAAGATATATGGCTGAATGTTTAGTCTTGTAGCAAAACAGTGACCTTAATCAGCTCTGAATAATAATAGCTTTTCCCCGTCTCTGATCGGGGCCTGACTGCCTGCATTTCTGTGAATTCCCTATTGTTCCCCTGGATAAAACTGCATTTTTCCATCTTCGCACACGGGGCTTTACGAGAGTCCAAAGATTTGTGAGTCACCCAGGGGCCTTAAGGCACCTCCCCACCCAGCACATTCCAAAAGCTCTTGATGGCCCGGACCAGACGGAGTCGGGGGAGGGGGTGATCAGACTTTTTCCAGCCTCCTTCAGCCCGACAGCACTCAGATCACCGGAGAGGTGTCACCAGAATGACGCATTTTCCGAACCCCCTGATCTAAATCACATTTGCCTGTTTTTATTGCGCCACGAGCGCAGCCGTGCCATTAGCCCCATGCGTGCCTTCTCGCATACAGAAAGGGCTTCATTAGAATGTTTGCGCAATACATTTAGGCGTCGCAGGAATCAGCGCGGGGCTGCCCGGGATGCTGGGGCCTCATCGTAATTGCACCACAATATCCGGTATGGGCCAAGCTCTGGATGTCGATGAGCAATACATTATCTAGAATAAACACATTACTGACCTGGGCACTGAGTGCACAGGGGTGATAGTCTTTGAATAAACTTACTGACATTGATTAGTGATTAATCATCGTGCTCAGTGACTCAGCACTGTCCACGGAGCGCCAGAAATGCTTGTTTGTTTAGCTGCATTAAGTCCATCTATCTAGAGGAGCCACCAGCACATTTCCTGGTCGTTACCCAAATAAATTTCGGCCTGTTCTCAGTACAGCTGAAATAAGTGTTGTTTTTTTTTGTTTTTTTTGCTAATAGTTTAGCGTTTACTGGAGCACTTTACCATGTGTTGTCTCTCATTCCATGCTGTTTGCGTGCAGCAGGTCTCCTGATCAAACGTCTCAGGGTGACAGCGTATGCATGGACCCAGCAGAATCGCCATCATCTGCAGATCCATCGTATCCCTCAGGGCCATGGCGCGGTCTTACGTGCCGGGTGTAACGGACCATGTTTGCCAGATGCCACGGCAGCTTTTATGTTGCCATCGCGGGCTGTTATTCCTTACGGGTATGATGTGAGTTTTTTAATCCACCCTTTTGCATTTTCAGCTGCGTGTTAAAGGCAGAGACTTCAGACGGGACATGAGGGTGTGTTTGTGCGGTATGCAAACAGCCTGGTCTCCCGAGATCATTCTGCTCCGGCAAGATTCAGCGCATGCTAGATATTCCGAGTACCCGAATAACGGACTCGGGCGAATGTACAGTCCTCAGCTCTAAAAAAAGCCTCATATTCTGTATGTTGATGTTTTATCTGAAAAGAAAACAGACAGCAGACAATACTGCTGAATAAAAACATCAGAACAGTGCTGGTGATTATTAAGAAATCTGGTGATTAGGGCCGTGTTTCGGGGAATCAACGGCAGCTGGGAGACCTGGAAAAAAGGCTGTTTTTTGTGCACTGTAATTAAACAGAATTACAGGCCGTTCTTCTGCCAAGCTGGGGAAAGTGGGAAGCGGCCTGATTGCTGAGCACACCTTGCCGCCCAGAGGCTGGCACTCTGGGGAAGTAGAGGGCCGCTGAGGGTCCAGCAACCAATTAGCAATTAGCAGGCTGAGCTCTTAAGTACGAGACTTGATAGCGCAGCTGTGCCGCTGCCAGCTATGCCCCCCCCCGCCCAAAAAAAACTATAATCACCAAAAGACATATTAGACTATTTAGTTATATTGTTGACATGTCTTTTGCTTTCTGTTGCATGCTTGACAGCTTTCACCAACATGCCCTCCGATCGACAACTTTTACCTTATCGTGCCCAACCCCCAGATGCCATCCACACTGTGCTACCCCTTACCCGTCATAGCATGGCAATGCATACTACTTAAAGATTTTTATTTTTTAATTTTTTGTCTCTATACTTGTGTCCTGTTGCCACAGTCTTGGAATCATGCAACCAAAATTTCACTGCACATTGTACTGAGTATAACTGTGTATGTAACCGGTACGATGTGGATTGGTTGATCTATCGATTAATTGATTGAATCTGAGAGGGATCTGAAAGTGGAAAACAGCACAACCCCCTCGAAACAGATGGGAGATTCGCAGTGTAATTCGTGAGCAAAGTGCCATGTGGAGATGAGCCCACCTGATGCAGTCTTCATTCTGCTTTCTTTTTTGCTTCTCATGCTTAATTGACCGGAAATGCATAAAAGACACGGCGTGGGGCTCGTACGGAACAGATTTAAATTAGAAGTTAATTATGGCTGGTGTGTTTTTTTTCTGCTGCTGCTGTTTATTTAATAGCTAAAGGCTGGCATAACGACGGCACTAATTAGAGCGCAGATTGCCCAGCGCTCCGGCACAAATTTGTGGTGCGCGGCACCGTGGCTGATTGCACGGAAAGGTGCGGGCGCACTACTGCTGCGTACCAGAGAAGCCGGTAAATGAACGGCCTGGTGGTGGGCTGCGAGCCTGGACTCCCGGGGTCCCCCATGAGAGGCAAATGGGGGCGGGGGACCCAGATGGAGCCAGGAAGGGCTTGGCGTTTAGGGCTTCGTTTTCTCACAGATGCTTCCCACTGCGAGTGAATTCAGAAGGGCTGTACCGGCTGAGACTTTTTAGGTGCTGCTGCTCAAATCCTTTGACTCAGGAGGACGGTAAGAAGGTGTTTCTTTAAAGGGGCATTCAGTATCTTTAAAGGGAGGTAATTTAGATAGTTTGGGCAAATGGGGCAAGTGCCTGCAGAGGGGGTTGGTCTGTGGCAAAATCACATTTCGACATGCAGATGGAGGACCTGAAAGGTGCCATCAGCTAAGCTCGGTGTGTCTGTAAAACCTCTGGACTTGGACCGGCCTGTTAAAGGCTAACCCCGGACAGCTCTATAATCACCGTCAGCATGTCTGAATCTCACCACGAAAGAAGACCATACAAATGTTATTACAGACTACACTCGAAAACCGAAATGTCCACGAGGGTGAAAACAAGCAGGGAAATGAGACAAACCAAAGGCGCGACACAGTGAGAACAGCAGCAAACACACAACGACTGACTGAGGAGCAAGGGAAAGGTCAGGCACATATATACACGGGTAACGAGGGTAAGGTAAGGGACAGGTGTGGGCCAATTACAATCAATCAACCAAACACTAGGCCAGGGAACAACAAAACACAGGTGAGGGTTTAATCATGAATGACTCAAACACTAGGAAAGGGGTGACCAGCGACACCTGCTGGCCAGGCAGGGGCTGACCCTGACACTAATGAGCCAAAACAATAAGATCACCCCATGTGTAGTGAATAATGTAAACTATCTAGTATAAACGGTCAAGGTCTGGTATATATTAGATGGTAAGCTAACATTCTAACTTTGCTTGCATGATCATAAGCATAATTATCTGCCATTTGTGCCACAGTAGCCCTTCTGCTGGTTTGTAACAGACAGGATAGTATTCGTTCTGATCCTGCATCGACGAGTCCTGGCCACCCGACGCCCTGTCAGTAGTTTATGGTTTTTCCCTCCCTGGACCACTCTGAGTAGGCGTTTGCTTCACGTGGGGGTGATCATAATGTTTTGGCTCATCCCTGCATATATGAATTCAAATTAAATCCTCTCTCAGTCAGGCCCCCGTCGCAGCCTGCCGGGTCCCCAGCACAGCTGATACCTCCTCCATAACGCCACCACCCGTCTCTTTACACAGCGACCAGTAGCCTCAGGTGCCAAATTGCCGGAGGTGCGGCCGCGATCACCATATATCTCGATAATGCGGCTTTCTGCCTTCTCACCCGTGAAGCGTTTCGGTGGCTGGTCTCTTTTCTCGCTTGATTGAACACTAATTTTCATAGTAGGCCTGCTATTTAATCTAAGTGGTCCTGACACCCAGTAAGGTATGAGCAGAGACATCGTCCTTTATGCAGGGTGCAGTCGCCCCTGAGGGCAGTCAGTATTCCCAGGTAGAAGGAGAGCAGCCAGCTAGGGGCACCATGGGGGGCAGGATAGAACAATTCCAAGACAGGGGCCCTAAAAAATTTGGAACATAATTGGATTAGCTTGGGTTGAGGGCCCAGTATGATACACTTTTGTTTGGTCCAAAATATCTAGCAGTACCTTTGTAGCCAGAGCCTTACTGGCTACATTAATCCCCTCATTCCCACAATCCTCCATTACTTTTCATTTTTTTGAGATTCCTAATGCTTCACTCTGCAGCCTAACAGGGAGAATAACAAAATGTGGGTCCTTCTCCCTTTCATGCTCTGTTATGTCCGTGAATGTCTCCAAGCTCATACATGTGGATGCAGAGTTGAAAAATGCACCTGCTTTAAACAAGCAATGTGCATCTTTTGTATTAAAAATGAAGTGATGTTTTGTAATGCGAGTGTGTGCTGTGTCTACAACTCATGTCCAATATTTATGGACTCCATTAGAGCGTGTACGTTGTCTAGGAGTCACAGCCGATATGTATGGACTCATTTGGAGAATGTTTAATGTCTAGTAGTCACATGATAGTATGGACTCTTTTAAAGAGTGTTTCAGATTGAGAAGTCAGAACTGATATATATATGAACTCCTTAGGGGAGTGTTTTCTAGGAGTCACAGTCTATATATGGACCCCTGTGAATAGGTTGCCGTGTCTAGAAGTCTGTCATGGACGCGGGTGGTTCGGGTGTGACGACGAGGCATGGTGCAGGCAGGAAGGGAATGGACGACCCACCGGAACAGAAGGGGTTTATTTAACAAAACAGACTAATCACAAATGTCAGGGCAAACAAGGAGCAGGTAGGGTACAAATAACAGAACATCTGAAGTACATACACCCAACAACAAAACTACAACAAACAAACATCAATGACTCCAAGAAGAACAGAACAGGATCAGGATCAGGAACTTAAATACTAAACTAAACTGGGTAACGACACAACAGGAGTGAGACATAGACAGTTAACCAATCCAGGAGGGGGGCAGGGCAACGAGCAATCAGGTAAACACACAAGGGCAGGCGCACAGGCAACTGCTGAAATTAGTAATGAAACTCAGGGAACTAACAAAGAAACTAAGAAACAGAATCTACACTAGTGGAATAACAGACAGGTAGAAACACAAGCACAGGCACAAAGAATTTAACCAAAACCAAATACAAATCACAAGACTAGAAAAACTCATACAATGGAACACTAGGGAACAAAATACAAAAACAGAGGAGGTGAGATTCAAACACGCGACAAAGGGATTTGTAGGCAGTTGCATGCGCAACACGTTGAGCCATGCGGCTGACAAGGAAGGGGGAAAAACACAAAGACTGACAGGAGGGACAGGATGGCCAGCGACCCTGACAGAGTCACAGTCAATATGAACGAATTCCTTTGGATTGGGTGTCGTGACTCGTGTGTGAGAGTCACAGCTGGTATGTATGAACCCCTTTAGAGACAGTGCCATGTCTAGTAGTGAAGAGACAAGCTGAGCACCTCTGACTGCTGCGAGTCATAGCGATGCAGCACTAATTTCCCTCTAAGGTGTCGTTAGTTCTTGCTTCCTAGTTTCCAACCATTTGAGCAGGCCGCTGGGGACATCAGCATATATGGAAATAGGGAATAAAGTATTCAGATTTCTTGGGGATCAAATGAAAACTTGAGATTTTACTCAGGTAACCCCCCCCCCCTCCACGAAAACACTGTCCGGACATTAGCTTCCTTCATTATTCTAAAATCAGTTTGTTTTTTTTTGTGGTTGCATAAAGACCTTTTTCAGATATCTGTGCTGCATACA
>JAODLD010000002.1:27923009-27946056 GCA_026781065.1 Mormyrops boulengeri | reverse complement strand
AAGATGTTTTATTTCCTCCAAAGACATAGAAAATCACAAATAACCTGAAATTTTCCTTGGGTCTCAGGAGGATATATTAAATGAACCAATAAAGGTCATTTACACAGATAAAAGTAATGTGACCCTAGAAGTACATGAATGCAGAATGAAAGATATTATGTTAAAGGAAAATTGCTTTTAAAACTGGCCTGTCTGATGGAAAAAGATCCCAAGAGCTGGAGTATAAAACAACAAAAGTGGCTTGATGTAATTTATTGTGGAACACAATGCATTAGCAGGTGTAAGACCGGGCGCATACAGACCGCGATGTGCGTGTGAGCTAAACGCATGTAAAAAGGGCAAAGATGGCCGGGAGAGCGTTTTCATTCATGCTCTTCTCTTCATCTGTCAGATTTATAGCTAGTGTAAGCTGTTAATTGGAAAGAATTGCCTGATTGAAATAGGTTCAATCAAAAGCTTTACTGAAAGGACAAGTGTAATGCTTCTGTTCTTTGTATCCTGAAGGATAACTGCGAAATAGTGGCCATTATTTCAAATAATTAATCATTATCTACTTAATGGATCCTTAGTCCCTGAAGAGTTAGATAATCAAATTAGATCCATCCATCCAACTATCAACGGCTTATCCGGGGTAATCAGAGTTGTGGTTGTGTGTGCAGGTGGATGGCTGGCGGGATGGGATGGGGGGGTACACTCTGGGGGGCTGGGGTACACTGTGGACAGGATACCAGTGTAGTCAAAATACAGTTTAATGCAAAATGTTTCAGAAGCTTATTTTTGTTTTGTACGGAGACCCTGAAGGGATGTGTACAAAAGATTAAAATGCTCATAATTTCACACCTGATAGTTTTGTTTGTTTGTCTGAAATGATCAAATACTTTCCCCGAAAAAAGTACCTGTAGTATTCTATACTCCTTTCATCATTAGAGATATTGTTTCATAGGCAAATTTTCCGTTTGCCACAAATTATTTGGTTTATCACTCAATTTATGTGTTTGCTCCAGCATTATTTGAAATGCAGTGGATGGATGGATGGATGGACGGACATTATTTTAACTGACAGCTTAATCAGCACCAATTAACTGGACCAAAATCCACTATTCGCTGTGCAGGGCAGGGATGAGACCCCCAACTGAGACATTTGGAAAATTGCGGTATTTTACTGGCAAAAAGGTGCACATTTCTCATGGAAAACAACACCTCAAATGGAACGTAATGTTACTCTTGTACAAGACTGGAAAAGCATTGTGATTAAGCACGTATTTCTTATATTTGCAGAATACTCTTTTATTCTCAGTCAACATCTTCTAATACATATGTTTAATAGTTATTTACAAACATTTAACTCATAATTTGACATGGTTCCTAACATACAAAATATGTACAAAATGAAAATAAAAAAATTCAAGTAATTAGCATCCTAGACAGACGTATACAATAGTGATATTCAATTTAGAAATGTCACTCTGTGATCAGTTTGTAGAAACAGGGAAAGATTTAAGCGTCAGAAAAGGTGTCAAATGATTTAAGGTCTTATTAATTCAACATGTACAGTAAATCTTACAGTGTACTTGCACCTCATCAGTCTTTACATTCAATGTCCAATAAACATGTAGAAGAATGGATCTTTTAATCACAATGAAGTATGATCGTGTGAAAAATAACGCTCTGCTTTAATCTCTCTAACATCGACCGTCTTCCAGTAAACTTTACAGATGGACCACGAGGGGATCTGTTTCTGTGATCGGGATCATCTGCTGGTGATCAGCGTCACTTGTGTTCAGGCCAGTCGATCCCGCAGGTAACACAGGCGGCTGGCTGGGGCGCCTTCTTCCCCGGGGGGAGGGGTCAACTTACGTTCACATTTATATTTACATATCTGGCAAACACTTTGTAGAAGTGATGTTGAAGCAAGGCGCTTAGCAAGCCAACCCCCCCCCCCCCCCCAAAAAAAGCTTCACCGCCAGCAACTGGACCCCCTCCTGTGAAATTGGGCAGCGGTGAAGCTGTGAAGCTTGCAGCACGCAAAGTGAGAGAGGGGGCAGCACAAGGGCCTTGACTGGCACTGAATAGGTTTGTATACTCAGGGTGGGGCTTCGGCGGCCTGATCCGTCCAGATTACGAGTCCAGCTATTGGACCGTGGTGTGATGCTCACTGGCCTCAAGCCTCAGCTCAGCTGCACTGGATGTTCTCCTCTCGCTGGCCGGCAGACCGAAGCCATCACCAGACGCCACCGTCAGGCCACTTGGGTGGTTCACCATGGTCAGGAATCTGAAACCACCAGAGAAGAAGTGGAGGGCGGGTGGGGGGGGGGTGCGCACAAACCAGGTGGTAATAAACCAAGCAGACAGACATCATCCAGTGCCTGGGATTTAATTAATGCCACACACATTTACAGACAGATTACTACAAAGAACTTTCCAGAGGTAAAGGAATATGTTTAGTACAAAGAGTACCACAGATCACAGTTTTAAACTGGTTCATTAAGAATGTTTCTCCTTTATAAAGCACTGGTACATGCTGAAGTGACACTAAATAGGCAGAAGTCGTGCCCCCTGGTAGGCGAGATATAATATCCCGGGCACATGCAGGCAGAACACAGAGATGGTGGGACACTATAGCAGCAAGGGGTCACTGATTCACACTGTAGTATATCCCTGGCTTTGGTGTTGTCTTAGGGGCTCAGTGGCGCCCTCACCTGTCAAAGTGTGGGTGGAGCAGTGAGCGACTGAACAGTGAGGCCCAAGCAAATGCCCCCAAGCTGAGGCCCCCCAGCGAGGCAGGGCTCAGGAGCGTAGGCTGCACTGGCCTCAGGGTGGACCCACCAACTGGCCTCCAGCTGACATCCAGCAGGTGGTGCTGGCTCACTGGGATGTCCAGGCAGAGCCCAAGCGCACCAGGCGCCGCTAGCCCCGCTACGGAGCTCAGTGCTCCAGCTTTCTCACGTTTCCGCCACTTGGCCCGACGGTTCTGGAACCAAACCTGCAAACAGTTTTAGTCCAATGAGCGCCAAAGTAACATAGGGAGAAATACAGGAAAATGCAAATAAATGTGAGTTAAATAAACAGTGAAAACAGATGCAAACTGGGTTATTTACAAATGTAATCACTGAAATATGCAAAACTGAGTTTTACACAAAACTGCAGCTGAGAGCTCCTGTTATGCCAATATCACGTGTTTATGCACAGCTTCATATTTTAAAATAATAAAACATATTGTACCTGAACTCTGGCCTCCGTTAGATCAAGACGGAGCGCTAATTCTTCTCTAAGGGGAAAGAACAATATATCATTTTCACAAAACGTTCATTTCATAATATATTAATATATCAAAGCATTATTTTAATAGGTGAATTCACATTAAAATGACTGCTGTAATAATATATATTGCTCTCTTTATACTCGCCTGAAAACATTAATTTATTTGATTTACAGTACAGTAATAATATAAAGCAGCCATCTGAGAGGCTGAGTGATGCATTAACAGCCTCCTACCTGGAAAATACGTCCGGATAATGAGATTTGCTGAAAGCCCTTTCAAGCTCCTGTAGCTGCAGGTTTGTAAACGTGGTTCGGTAGCGACGCTGCTTGCGCTTCTGGGGAGTCCCGGCCGGAGGAGAGAGGGCCCCGCCCGGGGGTGTCGCACTCTCCTCGGCTGAACTCCACTTCTGGGGGGATTTGATGAAGGCACTAGCGTCCGTGTGGCGGCAGACCATGCTGGAAGGACGTGCCGCTTTGTTGGAGGAATGGAGCTCCGTCACTTTGTGAAAACGGAAAGTGTCCGACACGAAATGAGTGTCATTGTACTTACTCAGGGTCACTGTGACAGCTCTGATACAGTTTTAGTGTGATTGTTTTCCAATAATAACAAATTAAGAGAACAGTCTTCATTATTATTTAATAATGTAATAGCAAATACCCTACTCAATACTAACAACATTATTATAATGATTATTATTATGATTATTTTTTTTGCTAATATTAGTACTACGACTATTATTATTATTATTAATAATAATAATAATAATAATAATAATAATGATAATAATAATAATAATAATTATTATTATTATATATAGCCCATGTTTGGTGAATGCATGGTGAAGGACCCACCTTGTTCTTGGTCCGTCTCGGTTCCGTTTTCCCTCCCTTTGCCCAAAATACAGTCGATGAAATGGGACGATAGCGGCAACGTCCTTCCCTCATTCTGCTCTTGGGCTGCCGCCTGGCCCTCTCCGTCGACCCTGTCCGTCTGCATGGCCCTTTCCTCCTGCTCCGACCCGCTCACCCGCCCTGATGCTGACGCTTCATGCATCCCTTTAATGGACCAAACTGTGTACAAAGCTGTTTCCCCCCAAATAATTAAGAGAATATTGCTCGCCATTGGTCCGGCATTGGAGTGTTTTCGGTCTGATTAGCATTTGATTACACCAGCGGGTAAACGGACGAGCTGGGCTCTCACATTATCACCAAATATTTTATTAGTGTTGAAGGTGCTCCGGTACTTTCCGAAGGACGTTCAGTACTGTACACACGCACACGTCATCGTGCCAGTGAGAAGAAGTTCCGCGTGCACTCTATGCGATGGAAATATATATAATCCATCCATAAACCCGTCCATCCATCCATCAGTCTTCCAACCACTTATGCTGAGCAGAGTCGCGGGGAATATATACAATTAAATATTAATACTTCAGGCTATTCTTGCATTCATTCGTGTACATTTTGCTTAAGTTTTCCTGGCATTTATAATACATTTAGCTTGCAATGTCTTGACCACTGAGAGCAAAATAAAACTAATCACCAAGAGATGTAAAGACTCAGAAGACACTACAAAGTCCCTTAAATTAGTATGTTTCCAGCTGATAATATCAAAGTTTTTAGCAGATTCAGATGTGACCTTCGCTAATGAAATTCGAAAGAACTGAAGGTAACTGCGGCGCATTACATCATCACAAGAGATGTAAAAGCCATGAGTTTAGAGTTTATTTAAAGTTTATTTAAAGTTTTCGGTGCTGAAGCACCGCTGCCTGAAAGGACAGGGACTCACCCTTGTAAGATATTAATGTCGTCCTGGCGCCCTCTGGCTGCTGTAAGTGGAAGTCACATTAGAGTGCAGGGGCATTGTCAGAGAGACAACCCCGAAGTTAGGGTAACGCATCACAGATCAGTGCTTGCCCGCTTTCCTGCCTACCAGAGATTAGGTGCCACTTTTAAGGTGTCAGTCCCTGTGACATGTTATTTTCATGCGACCTGAAATACATCTTGGGGCAGAAATGTATCAATGTGACAAGCCTTCCTTTCTCAGATGTCTTACCAACACATGAGTGCGTCATTTAATTATTCATGCATTATCATCACATTCTTACTATTTAGCATAGTACTGTATTCTTTAATTATTTCCAACATGCATTACAGTCACGTGACTTTCTCGTGGAAAAGCATTACTGTCCTTAAATTACCAACATATGATTTTCCCTCACTTTTAAAAACAAAATGTGTCTCAAGATAAATGTATTACATTTCAAAAGGTGTTTAGATTAAATTAATATTTTGCAGCGCAGCACACGGGAAGCTGATTCACTTGATATCTGATGTTATCATGAATCAGTAGATTTCTGGCTAGATGAACGGAAACGCTGCTGTGAGTTTGTCTGGTCTCCTTGACATTGTGGGGATTACCGCCCCAGAGCCATCAAGCCCCCGACCACCCAAGCCCAGGAAAGTGTCCCACGTGAAACAGGACAGCCTCACACTCGATCTTCCCCCGGCAACTGAGCAAGCTATCCCGAAGAGCTGGAGACGTTCCAGGCTGCTAGATGGATTTTGATCACGATTAACAAGCCTTTTAGAGCTGCTAATGCCCACACTTGTTTGTTTGCCCATGGCCTGGGGGTTAATGGTGCAGAAGTTGTCCAGCCTAGCCCTAAATTGGCTGCGCCGGTCCCTCTCCGGCTGCCACTTGCCCCTCCATGCTCTAAGTGCGATGGTGGATCTCGAGTCCTCCAGGTGACCCCTTTCGATGAGATACTGCACCGCAACCATTCTGAGAGAAGTGTAGGTCTGTACTTGGGCATCCAGTGACTCCACATCCTCAAGGATTACAACCAGGAAAGAAGGGGTCCACACGAGACAGCTTATGCCCCCCCAGTCAATGTTCTGGACATCTGACCCAAGTTATAGGCTTGAGTAATGGAAGGGGCATTTAATTTTAACCCTTGAAAAGAGCCACAACCCCACAGCTTTGATCTGAAGCTTTGGGGATCTGTGTCCATGGGTTCAAATCCCACAACCTTCAGATATTCATATCATTGTCCAACCATTGAACACGGCCCTTAACTCCATTTACATCAGACACACTCAGAGCATCACTTACATTGACAGCCAGCAGGATCCTGCGACCCCCTGGGATGACTAAACCTTCACTATGTGATTATCTTGGTAGTTGTGGGTTCAAATCCCACAGTCAGCAAAGAAATCGTATCACCGTCAGACTCTCGAACGTGGCCCTTAACCCCAACACTCAGTAATATCATTCACATTTACAGCAAGTAGGATCCTGTGAGCCGCCTGGGCGACTAAAGCTTCGCTGTACTGATTACACAGCCATAAAAACACATAACGTGGACTTAGATAAGCATAAACATGCTTGTGTGCTTTTATTGTATGATTAAAGGACTTTAGTTATAAGGCCCGGTTTGCCGCAGGGAAACGGATGTATATCTTTCCATTACTAGTAATGTGAGCATTAAGGCTGTGAAGTCGAAGGTGTGTGCAGTTGATTTTGCTGTTTTATGTTAGTTTTTATAGGGTGATGTGGCAGCCCCGGACGGCTTCAGTCTCCCAGGGTTCCTGCTTGAAGTTCTTCTCGGTTGTGTGCGGATTGCATGATCTCCCCAGGTCACGTAATTTTCCTCTGGGCCCTCCTGTTTCCTCCCCCAGTCTAAGTCAGGTAAACCTAGGTAAACTGGAGTCTATATTGCAAGAGAATCTGTGTGTTGTGGGGACATTTGGTCCTGGACTTGTGTTATGTTTGGTTACTTATGGTTAAGGTTAGGGCTGGGTTAGTGGTTAAGGGTGTCATATTTGGGATTACGGTTTTACCCATAGAAATGAATGGAGAGTCCCCACAAAAATATAATTACAAACGTGTGTGTGTGTGTTTGCACTCTGCAGTGGACAGGTATCCCATCCAGAGCGTACCCCAGCTTTGTGTCCTGTGCTGCCTGGAATAGGCTGCTCCGGATAAATCGTTGGAAGATTGATGGGACTGTCTGATCATGTGACTGACTCTGTGGAGGTGAGTTAAAAGATCAGGTTCAAGGTAACACTGACCATGTTAGGGCAATTTGTTAGCACTGTAAAATGGTTTACAGTATCAAACAAATTCACATATCATATTTATATGGAAGAATATCACTAAACATTATATGCAAATGACCTTCCTGATTTCACTATTAGGATGGTATTTCACAATCTATAATTGACTAATGGTAGTTGTACAATTCTGAAATGGTGAAATATCTTGAATATAAAGGTTGGATTAAATTGAATTATAAAGCCTTCCAGTTATGATACTTTATAGAGACTTTTCACACATAGACATAGTACATACGGAATTCGTCTGGCACATTTTTCGGACCCTTCCTGTCTGCTGCTCTGTAAAAAAAAAAAAAAGTGTATATATGCAGTAGAGTCTCGCTTATCTGACATAAACGGGCCGGCAGAACGTCGGACGTCGGACAAACGAAAATGTCGGATAATATGAGGTGTTAAGACAAATCCTATTAAACGTCAAACTATGTTATAATTTTACACATTACGAACCTAATAATCAAGCTATAGTGTAGACGGGCGCGCCACTGTACAGTCGGGGTAACTAATTAGCTGCGGTAGAGTCGGGAGCAACAAAAAATAGACGACGCTCACACTCGCAACTTGCAGTTCTTGTTGCCGATTGATGCGTTTTGTTTTTCTTTGCGGTGGGACGTCGGATAATACGGAATGTCGGATAAGCGAAGGTCGGATAAGCGAGACTCTACTGTGTGTGTGTGCATATATGTTTATATATTTATTTATATATAAGTATATATATATATATATGGGGTGGTGGAGGCCTAATGGTTAGGGAAGTGCACTTGTACTTGAAAGATTGCTGGTTCAAATCCCTGACTAGCAAGCTACTGGTATCCTGAGCAAAGTACTGCTCTTGGGGCACTGAATTAGCTGCCCTCTGCTTTATCAAAATGTCACATATGGGTTAAATAAAGAGGATACATTGTGCTGTGGTGCGTCAACACTGGTCACCAAATTGTAAATGTCAGTCCCACATAGAAGTTCAACATAAGCTTATTTTGAAGCCCTCTAGCGGCCATTAGTACGAATTGATCTTAATGGCTGATACCGATTTTATTCGACTTCCCGTTGTAAGTTGAAATATCTATTAACACATTTTCAAAGTACATTAATGTTGTTGGCATTGCAGAACAGAGCATACTTTCAGTATTAACGGTATATTTACTGTTTCAGCCTTGTTCACCTTAGATGCTGAGCACTGCTTTAGTTTAAACGGTGACCAGAGCTGGTTTCGGGTTCGGTCCAAAGCGGTGACCAGGCGCTGACCGCAGCGCAACAATCTCCGCTTGATGGCCGCTTGAGCTCCATCAAAGAAGGAAAAGGCAGGCGATCTCTCCGACGTGTCCAACGATGACAAGCAGCGCTCGCCAAGCATGCTAAGCTTATCGCGCGGCATCTATTAGACTCTTTCATGACTTGCGGCATTAATACCTTGGCATTTTAGGAAATTAGCTCGTTTTCTCGATAGTGCTGGTTTAAGTCAGGGTCTCCAGGCGACTGATGAACAGCCCGCAATCCCGGCGCCGTCCGGTCCGTGGTTACGGTAAGGAGCGGAAGCGGGACACGGAGGAAAACGGCGGTCTCATGTATAAAACTGCAAAGCAACGAGGTTTACATGCAGCACTGTTTCCGGGGGAATTTGTGTGACTTAATAACCTATTAAGGTCTTGCACCCTTTTTTGGGACCCACCACAGGTCCTCCAAAATCTGACTAATAATGCATTTTACCGAACTTATTAAGGTTATTCAGTTCAAGGCCATTTTTCTTTTAAAAACTAGGTCCATCGTATAAAATAAATCACAGCTACTTTACCTACAGGTGTCCTCATCTCCTTGTGACGCCTTTAGAGTGGCAAAGGGTGCATCTCATCGGCAAGCCGGGCGGGGTTTCGCACCTGGTCCCCGACCCCCACCAAACCAGGGGGTGGTATCAGCGGGGAGGAGTAGGGTCCCCTAGGAGAGACCGGAGCCATTTATTTCAACACAGATGAAAGTGCTAGAAGTTGCTGTTGTGGATTATTTATGTATGGTTGAGTTTTACTACAGATAGGGTTCAGAATCATGACTGATAATTTCAGTTTTATTTATATAGCGCATTTTCACAACATTGCATTGTTTCTAAGTGCTTTTACATTATCCCTGCCCAAAGTTCACAGTGAGCAAGCCAGAGGCGACAGTAGCAAGGAAAAACTCCCTAGAATGAACAAACTATAGGGAGGAACCAGACTCAAAGGGGGAGCCCTTTTAACATTTGAGTCTCAAAGCGGAGGGCAGGCAGGTGCTGGTACTGCTTCACATGGCAGGACAAATAGTGGTATGGCAGCAGGGCATTCAGGGAAGACGTCACTGGCAGAATGGCGGGCAGGCCAGAAGGACATCACAGGTAGTGGAGATATCACAGGCAGCAGGGTAGGCGGGATATCTTGATGATTTGGGGTCTCCATGCAGCATAACCCAGGAGGAGAAGGGGAAATAAAATGTACATTTAGTCAAAGTAGGGGAGACTAGAGGCATTGCAAACGGTTAAGTGAGTGCAATATGTAAGCTCCGGCGGATATGGCTATAGTAGCATAAGTAGGAGGGAGAGGCAAGTGGGAACGCTGGCATGGGGAGTCCCTGAAATATCAGCACTCCAATTCCACAAGGGGGAAGCGAACTGACAGTTCAGCTCATCCAAAGCCAATGGCACCGATCCCCACCCAGCTCATCACCTCACACTCTAGGCCTAACTAGGAGTGAGCAGTTAGCTAGAACTCGAACAAGAGTACCTATAAAAAGTGTGTTTTTAGTCTAGACTTGAATATTGAGAGTGAGCCTGAATCTATCACATATGCTGGGACTCTGTAAGAGATGCTCTACAGCCTGCCGTAGTAGGAGGGAGGTTGCAAGAGACCAGTAGATGTCTTAGGTATTCTGGTGCAATAGATAATACATGATAATAGATGACAATAGATGTTATCTTTTATTTTTGCCTGCTGTTCGGCGACAGGTTCTATCTGGTTTTCAGAATGAATATCAATTATAATAGAACGGCTTGACGCCAGTATCAGTTATTGTTGTTGTTCCTATTAGCAGTAGTAGTTGGAGCAGCATTAGTACTATTATTACTAGGATCTAGATCTCATTTATATATGTTCCACTTATGTGGACGAGCAGAGCCAGTCTGTCAGGCTGCACTTTACTTAGGCCAATATGGGGCGGAGAATGAGGAGTGTGTTTGGATAAGCCCTGGGCCATGCTGAACCTGCTGCCCATTAATCAGACAGTGCCCCCCTCCCACCCCCCGGGGGTGCCGGGGGCGGGGTGGCTCGCAAACAACGCTATTAATTATGCCGGGCGGTACACGGCACTCAGTCAGACACACACTGCACTGGTGAACCAGCAGAGTGCTTTTCCTGCTCAGACAGTTTTAGCCTTTAGGTGGGTCCAAGAAAGGGAGGAGGTGCAGGAGAGCCTCCATGGGGGTGTGGAGCGATGTCTTCTGTGCATTGATTGATGATGATCCCGACCTGCACAGGGCTGTCCTACATCTAGATGGGACGAGACCCTATCCTGACCTGCACAGGGCTGGCCTTCAGCTGGATGGGGTGAGACCCAATGCTGACCTGCACAAGGCTGGACTTCAGCTGGGCAGTGCAAGACCCCATCCTGACCTGCACAGGGCTGTCATTCAGCTAGACCCCATTGTGACCTACACAGGGCTAAGCTTCAGCTGGATAGGGAGGACCCCATCCTGACCTGCACAGCGCTAGCCTTCAGCTGGATGGGTTGAAACCCCATCCTGACTCATACCTGGCTTTCAATCAGCCTAATTAGGCCAGACCCCATCCTGTCCTCCACGGGGCTGTCCTTCAGCAGGACAGGGCGAGACCTTATCCTGACCTGCACAGGGCTGTCTTTGATCTGGACAGGGTGAGACCCCATCCTGATCTGCACAGGGCTGTCTTTGAGCTGGACAGGGCGAGACCCCATCCTGATCTCCACAGGGCTGTCTTTGAGCTGGACAGGGGGAGACCCCATCCTGATCTCCACAGGGCTGTCTTTGATCTGGAAAGGGCGAGACCCCATCCTGATCTGCACAGGGCTGTCTTTGATCTGGAAAGGGCGAGACCCCATCCTGATCTGCACAGGGCTGTCTTTGATCTGGACAGGGTGAGGCCCTATCCTGATCTCCACAGGGCTGTCTTTGAGCTGGACAGGGCGAGACCCCTTCCTGATCTGCACAGGGCTGTCTTTGATCTGGATAGGGCGAGACCCCATCCTGATCTGCACAGGGCTGTCTTTGAGCTGGACAGGGTGAGACCCCATCCTGATCTCCACAGGGCTGTCTTTGATCTGGACAGGGCGAGACCCCATCCTGATCTGCACAAGGTGAGCTGGACAGGGCGAGACCCCATCCTGATCTCCACAGGGCTGTCTTTGATCTGGACAGGGCGAGACCCCATCCTGATCTGCACAGGGTGAGCTGGACAGGGCGAGACCCCATCCTGATCTCCACAGGGCTGTATTTGATCTGGACAGGGTGAGACCCCATCCTGATCTGCACAGGGCTGTCTTTGAGCTGACCTCCATAGGACTGGCCTTCAGATTGGTGGCAACAGTGAATATTTTCTTTCCAGACCTGTATAGCAGGTGCCTGTATTTATAATGTAACTAGGATGTGAGGAACAGTAAGGCCGGTGGTGATGTTTACCTCCACTCAAACCAGGCATTTTCATGGTGCCCCTCAGGTTTTGAGCCCCCCTGTTGGTCTTTAAGCTAGATATTAAATAAATGTGTACCTTATTTAAGAGATGTTAAAGCAGTGTGTTCTGCTAACCTGGTGGCTACGATCTTCTGACTGAACTGATTAGCTATTTAATTACTTTTTGAAACATCTGGAAGGGGTGGGATGGGCTCAGCAGTGGTGGGCTATGAAGTAACTTATTGATTTGGGCCCCTAACACTCCCTGAGTGGGGCATAATTGCAGGCATCTTTAACTGAGAAGTCTTACAGTCCTTCTGCTCCGATATGTAGACTCTGAAAAATACAATGGGAAACTGGGTCATTCGTCCCACGTACTGACCATCCCAGACATGCCCAGACGGTCGAAATGCCATGCCGGGGGTGTCATTTTAAACGATGATGCTGGCTCTCAATGACTGTAGAATGGGTTTCATCTTCATCGAGTGAAATATCCGGACTGGCTGACCTGAACATGCTGAGCACGCTGAGCACGGTAAGGTTGAGGAGGCGGTCTGTTTCAGCCTAGTCTGCACGGCTGTCTAGGTGTTATCGAAACAAATGACCGCTTCTCCTTTGGGGCCACGACTTGGTACTTTAGGCGCCACTAGATGGCAGTAGAGAAAGCTGGAAATGGCCGGCACATCTCGGCTCCTAGAAACCCATTTATACGCTGAAGTTTAAAAATGTGCTTCATTTAACCGAACCTGGCGAACAACAGGAATTGATTTTAATCTCCACAGTGGCTGCGCTGTGGTCCTGCTGTGATTTAAGCCCCAGCCATGTCCTCTCACACCTCACACTTGCCCTAGTTTTCTCAAAAATAGGTAAAGATGTCTTGGAACGCCGGGATGGACTTTTCCGGATCGTCTCCCAGGACAATGGCTCTGTTCTTCCCGCTTTTCTCGACCGCCGACCACAGCATGATCCGGGTGTGAGTGTTTCGGCGGCGTGAATAGTCGCCACGCCTGTCGCCGCATCCGCCTGGGAGAGGGAGAGTCGGGAGCTGCCCACAGCATTTCTGGACCTGCAGCCTGTGGGTTTTCGTGCTGCTTTGGTGTTCTGCAGTCCTGCAGGCAGGCGAGGCATCGTCCAATCTGATAAGACTCCGACCATGAAGGAATCACGGCGGCAGTTGGCTGCTTCATTCAGCCGAGACTCTCTCCTGCTTATCCGCTCCTCTGAGCGTCACGCTGCTGAGTTCACCCCTCCCGCTCTGTCCTGCAGAAGATGAGCTTGGAGACATCCGGGGGAGGGGGACACCGACTGTGCCCCCCCGCACCCTTTCCTGTCAGCTAGCAGAGCCACACCCACTCCCTTGGCATCACACCCTCCTTATTGATAACCCAGACCCTTCCCCCCCTCTCCCCTGCCCTTCCTGTGGTACACGCTGCTGGGTCATCTTGACTGTGCGCCAAACTCCTGTCCCGGCCTAAATTAAAAACTCAGTGTGAATTAGATAGTTTACGTCGCCATGTGACAGCCTTTATATTAAACGGTTTACAAGAATCCTATTGTTTATCATGCGAGCAGGTTGTCATACATATTAATGAGGCCCAGGTGTTGGGCCCACGCTGTTTCCGCCGCCGCGTTCCCGAACGCGCCTCTGTACAACAAGCTAATATTCCTCTACAAGTGTTTGCTGTAATAATTACTGCAAAACAAGCCTGTCGTTGGCCCTCTGTAGGATTAGCTGAAGGCAGTCATTGGCTTTTTCAATTACAAGCTACATTTTTTTGTTTTCTCTCTCTCTCTTCCCCCGTTTTCTCTCTCCTCCTTCATCCCTCTCGCGCTCTTCTGGTGCGTGGGATTCGGCAGGTCCCCGCAGCAGCCTTTAATCAGGCCTGATGTCGCAGCTCTGATATTATGCCGCACTGTTTTGATCGCTTGTGTTCGTTTAGCCGGTTGGCGGGATCTGTAATTTTCACGGAAGAGGACAACAATCAGGCCATTAGGATACGTGCTCCTAGCTCCCAGGGACCCAGCAAGACGGGCAGGGAAATCGCGGCAATGCACTCTTTTCCTGACAATAGGAATTTCGATGGATTTAATGAGCCCTGCTCAGAGGAGGTGAAGATTGCAGAGGGCGGCCTTTACATGTTTCCCAGAGCTGTGGTGTTTGGGGCGGGGGGGGCATCTTTTCTAAAATCCTGACGTTCTCCTTTTTTTCCCTCCTATGCAGAAACACCCCCTTCCCCCATCCTGGTCTCACAAACTGCAGGATGATTCTATGCCTGCTGGAGGCATAGTGGTCAAAGGCATAGGACTCCAGCCTGCTGGTTACGCTCAGCTTTCTCTTATTAACACCCCCTCCCCCCCTCCCATGTGTCGAGTGTCATCTGTCATTTTTCCCTCCTTTGTCATACTGTGGTCTCCATGTCCCAGATTTCCTGCCTCTCCGTTTGTCCCTCCTGCCCCCCTCCCCACCCTCGTGTTGCAGGGGGTGTTGTTGACGCACCTATGCATCAGCATGATGTTTAGGACTTTGGGGTCTGACAGGTTCAAACTGTGTTACGGCACTACTTTGTGGACCCGCCCCCCGTGTCGAAGCCGCGTCAGTCTTCCTGGTCACCGTGGCTCAAGGTCGCCCCCCATCTGCGGCACGTCTCTCCAGCGTCATTAAAACGCGGTGCTTGTGGAAACTTTTAAATGTTCTTGCCGCAGGCGTGAGGTCTTGTTGCTGGACAGAAGGTTTCATCGATCTCGGGGGAAAGCGGACTCACTTGCTAAAAAATCAAATCGAGAAAATAATCCCAAAGTGTTTCGCTCTGCTCCCCTGTGCGATGCCGCTCTGACGGCTCCGACTGCCATCGCTGTGCCGAAAGGACTAATGTGCCTCACCCCCTATCTCCAGGAAAAAGGTGTCAGGGTGGTATTAGGGGCGGCCAGCGTCATCCTGCCACAAGCGACCAAACTCTGAGCCGGGTTGCCTCGAACCCGCAGCGGTTTGTCCCCAATCGTATCTAGTCTTTATTTGTGGCCCCCCTGAAGCAGGTCAGGTGAGACACTACAAGGGCGGCCCATGTCGATTCCCAACTGAGAGCATAGATTGTGTCCCTCAGCCTGTAGGGGGCGCCCTTCCTGGCTTCAGGGGAAACATTTTTCGACAACAGACACGGACAACAAGCAACAGAGCGTGAAAATATCAACAGTTTATCTTCACAGCCTGCTTACAGCCCCCAGGAAGGTCATTTACCTGCCTCAAAAATAACAGCTTTATAAATGACTGTTTGTTAGAAGCCTTAATTAACAAAGAATATGTGAGACATTGATACTTTGGGTTACCATGGGGATCGCCATGTTGAAGATGAAAACAGTCACAAGGTCTGTGAGCTAATCCTTGTGGGACAAGTGATAAAAGTTACGGAGTTTAAAGTGGTAAACGGTGCAAAGTCTAATGCAGTGAGCATTTCATGCATGCTTGCCGGAAGCTTCCACTGTAGCATCCTTTCCTGTGCTTTCAGGAAGTGATTCAGACACAGAGTCCCTGCTATAATGGGCAGCTGGGCGTGTAAATAAAACCGTCCTTTTCGGTGTCTCCGATGCAGAGAGGCAGACCCTGCCGGCGTGCTCAGTGCCGAGAACACGTGCTGTCCTTTAACGTCACTGAGATATTTACATCACGGGGGAGCGGATCATTTAAGAGAACTTTGTACCTAGTTATTCTGTATGAATTTTCTTCATACGATGATGATGATGATGTAGCTTCATTGCTACCTTCACCTGCAGCTATTTCTACCCAAAAGAGTGGGATTCTACAGTGGGGCCATTCCTAGGATGCCGACAAGCAACAGGGGCCTTAACCACCTCGCCCCCTGTTGCCCAGGTCTGGAGACACCTCAACCTTCCTCTGTGTTTTTTGCATTCACCTTATCATGGGATTGAGGTACCCTGAGGCCTTGACGGTTCTTAAATTGGACCCTCATGTGCTTCATCGACCCGATCAGTTTGCCTGCATATGATGGTGGTCATGATGATGATGATGATGATGATGATGATGGTGATGATGATGATGATGATGTTGGCCATAATAATGCTGTCCAGACCTGGATTCTGCAAGGGCCTACACCAGGGGTGGGCGATCTTATCCGTACAGGGCCGGTGTGTACGCGGGTTTTTGGGATAACCTTCAGGTCAGCTGTTCAAACCCAGGTGTGAGGACTCTTCAGCCAATCGGTCCTCTAATTAGTGACCTAATTAGGGAGTTGCAGCGAAAACCTGCATACACACCGGCCCTTTCTGGATAAGATTGCCCACCCCTGGGCCTACACCATGCAGAGTACCTGTCTATCCTCCTTGGAGTCTGCCTGGGTTAGTCTCCGATCTGATAGCATCTGAACACGATGTCAACCTCGCCAGACTCACACACGCCTTCCTACTCCTATGCTGATTGGTCAGCTTTGCATCCTTGGCTCCACCCTCTGTATGCCCCACCCCCATTGGCCTTCATCCCAATGATGTGACACGGTGTGGAGGTAGTGGGACCGGGCTAGGCCTTTTGCAGTGACAAGCCGAGGTATCCCCTAACCCCAGACATGAGACCCCATCCCCAACCTAACAGCCTGATGGGATTTTTATGCCACAAGGCAGTCTATGTCAAAGGATAAGAGGGAGGCCGTGCCCCCCTGCTGCATGGCGCTGAACTTGCAGTGACCCAAAGGCACGCAATATCACGATGGCTGTGGGACTGTACGTATATCCTGGGGGCAGACCCTCTCAATAAAGCATTCCTGCTCTAACCATCCATCCATCCATCTATCCATCCATCTATCCATCTTATAACCAATTAACCTGGTCAGGATCTGGGGCCAATGTGTAAACAGATAAAACCACCGCTTTGTATAGTTACAGTGGAAATGATAATGGATGTCTTACTAGTATTAGAAGGTGGACCAACAGGGATACCCCCCCTCACCGTCACACATGCTGTCCCTGGTTTGCCTGCCCATCTCTCTCAGCATGCGGAAAAATGCCCAGGGGAGTTGAACGACAGACAGACAGACAGACAGATAGATAGATAGATAGATAGATAGATAGATAGATAGATAGATAGCCAATTTTCCGAACGACGGGATAGATGTGAGCCATTTGCTTGCTTGTTGGGGGTTTTTGCATGTTCGCTTATCCTGGAAGTATAAAATGAAATACGTATAGCTTCACAAAATATGTATGTCCTACTTATTTTTTCCTAAATCATTGGATTGTTCGAGCATAAAATGAATGTGTAGTTTGATCTCCTGTAATTGAAAAGTAATTAATGTGAGCATTGAAAAATCCCGAGCTGTGAAATATAGATTTATGAGAACACAGCCCTAGGCATCATGCGAGGGAAACGGCGCTTTGCTCCAACTCCTCTTCCGTTCTACATTTTTTAAGGTTTTGACAGCGATCTGTAGGCTGCGTCTGGGCCTGGAAGCCAGGGCTGGATAGTGGGTCGACGGCACTTTGTTTCTCTAAAGAAATGCAATTTAGGGGAAGCGGGCTTGTGTCCACCACTAAAAGCTAATAAACCCTCTGACAAGCCTGCCTACATTTTGATTAGAGATATGTACTTGCCAGCCATGGCAATAAGGAAGCTGTAAGGATGTAATGACTCCTTTTTGTGCAGATAGGGAATACTATTAGTGCGCTCAATAACTATGTGTTACTTTTTGTCTTTCACTGAATGCCGTTTGGGGAGACGCGTGTTTCAGGCCTCGAGTCGGGGGCGTTTAATTAAATCATCTGGATGCTGCGTGGGACCCGTGTGTTCCTGGAAAGGGGCTGGCAGAGAAGAAAGTCCGGCCTGCCAGGTTTTGCTCGAGGGGTCCAGGTGGCTTCTTCAGGTCATTCCGATTGGATGTCCCGCAGGCCTCCTTCGTTAGCCGGGCTGCTGTGGCTCCTCCCGTCTCACACGGAGATACTCCGCAAGTTTCACAGTGACGAAGGGGGTCTGATATTGCACCCCCCACACTGAGGGCATGTCCCTAACACCTCCGTTGCTCGACCCACTCATCGGCTCCATTGGCAGAACGTCAAAGACGTCGCAGGGGTTAGGTAGGGAGTGTCTGTCACAGCGCGTTGTTAGGAGTGTAAGACTCTGAAAGTCTGCTAGTTTTATTGGTCTTCCATTTACGTTATGAGGCACCCTGGGATACATCTCCGCTGTCCGGGGGGGGGATGAGGAGATGTGTGGAACCTTTGAACACATCAGTAAGGTCCTTCAAAATGACTCTGGAGCTGATTTAACAGCATAATGAGCGGCGGTGGGACGTGGGGGGTGCCAACGCCGTGTGTTTTCTGAGTGCCTGTGCCTCCACACCAGATGCCCGTGTGCTGCTGGGACCCGCGTCCCTGGGACCTTCCACCTGGTTACAGTGCTGAGCTGCAGAGCTTATTAGTAAGAAAAGAATCAATATTCACATGCTATGCGGGGGCCGTTCGGGGAGCCCGCGTTTTGATTTAACGTGATTATCCACAGGTCTCCAGCTGACAGCGACCTGTTAAACAGCCCGCTGTGGGCCCCCTCCCCGCCAAGGACCCCCACCCTGCGCACCAGGCAGGTCACTTCATTAATGCAAAGTGCTCTCCTCCCGCAGAAAGCGAGAGGCAGCCGTTGTCCTCTTGTTGTCAAGAGAAGAGGGGGCGGGAAGGGGGGGCAGGGGGGGCTGGATCAGCACAAACAGAGTTTTGACGTGTGTAAAAAAAACAGCGGCTCACTGTATCTTCCCACCTGCAATGTAACTGAGTCACGGACACACAGGCGTACATGGAGATGGCACACAGGCACACGCAAGTGTGTAGGTTTAACAGATACACAGGTGCATGCAGGTATCACAGACATATGCATGCAGATATTACAGATACACAAACAAATGCATGCAGGTACCAAAGACATATACACGTGCGCACAGTCCTTCACACATGCATGCAAGTATCATAGACACACAAATACATGCAGGTATCAGATACACACATGCATGCAGATATAACACACATGCATGCAGGTATAACAGATGCACACATGCATGCAGGCATCACAGACACACACATGCATGCAGATATAACACGCATACAGGTATCACGGACACATATGCATGCAAGTATAACAGACATGCATGCAGGTATCACAGTCACACACACATGCATGCAGGTATAGCAGACACATACATGAAGGTATCACAGACACACACATGTATGCAGGTATAATAAACAAATGCATGCCGGTTTCACAGACACACAGATGTATGCAGGTATAATAAACACATGTATGCAGGTGTCACAGACACACAGACGTATGCAGGTATAATAAACACATGTATTCAGGTGACACAGACACACACATGAATCGAGGTTTCACAGATACACGCACACTCCCTCTCACATTCAGGACCCATAAGTGCATGCAGGTATACACTCTGGCACACACTGCATGCACTGTCTGTCACACGCATTCATGCACTCGAGTCTCTCCATGGAGACCACACACCGACTCTCACTCTCGCATGATTAATGATCTCTAACGGGACTTCAGCAAATAAACAGATCAAGACCTCCAGCTGGATGAGGAGCGGGAGATGCTGAAGCAGCCCATACCAGTCCTGAGGGGAGATTCCCACACACGCAGACACACAAACACACATTGATAAGCTGACACGGCGTACGACAAACACACACAAACACGGCAACACAACACGGCGCCCGTTAGCAAGGAGCCCGACTGCGTGAGCGCTCACCGTGAGGCTGGACACCTCACCAGCGAATGCGCTCATTACGGAGGGAGGCAGTGTGCAGTGACAAAGCTGGGAGGACACCCTGCTGCATTCATAGTAAAACACACACACCGGCAAGCGTGTTGCTGCACCGCGCCCCCACGCACACCCAGAGGTGTCCACACACTCCTTCCTCCTCATCCTCGTCTCAGTGATTAAAGTTTTTATTTAGAAAATGTGCATAAACACGTCCGTCCACACTGCGGCGTTGCGCTGTCAGGCTGTCTCGCCCTCCACCAACACGAGTGCAGCGAACCCGATGGTTGCTAAGGGTTTTCTCTGTGGAAACCTCGCTCCCGAAATTGATTGGATACGTTCCGAAGCAGCAAGAATGTCCAGATATTTTTCACCCATAAATGTTTTAAAGCGGTTTAATGTGTTTTAGTGTTGAGCCCATCAAAGTGCACCTGCCCTGGACACACCGTGCGACCGTTTAGCCCAGGATCACCTGAGAAGGCCAGCTGCATGGGCGTCTCAAGTGCTGCCTGATTTTGCTCCTTTTTTTAAAATCCTCAAGTTTCGTACATTTTATATGACTGTGTGTTAGTGCTACAACTATGTTTCTTTCAGAGAGACGTGATCGTTGGCGATCATTAGGGGGAGAACTGATGTAGGGTCGTTTAGGGGTCACATCGGCGCTGACTTAAGCTCGGGACGCTGGTTTTAATGAAGCACTCAGAGCTGATAGCTAATTAGCGGCATGTCCATGGATCTGGCAGGGAGATGTGAGAGCGCTCCTCATGGTTTCGTGTCTTATCCCGGAAAGTCACGGCCGTCGGCATCCGCTGCTCCCCCCCCACCCCCGCTTCCACCGAAGCAGAACGTGAACAAGACGAAAGCGTTTAAAAATCTCCTCTGCTTGAGCAGACAGCGGCGGCCCCCAGTGGCTGACATTAGCATGTGACCTTAGCAAAGGCAGAGAGGTACAGAGAGAGCCAGACATACTTGGTATGGTATGCTCCCCGATTCCATTAGGTGGCCATCGCCCCGGAAGAGAATCGCTACCGGCATCAGTGAAGCAGCTGGTGCCCACGTCCTGTTCCCGCCAAACGGGGGCTGTCCTCAGCAGCCTCTCCATAAGCTTTGTAGGTGGGAACCCTCCCATATCGCTGGAGATGTTTTCTTCTGTGGATAGAGGGGGTGAGCATAAGATGGTGCAAATACTGCTGACCCTCTGTTACAGTGCCACCTGCTGCCCAGAAGGTACAGCGTACCCCAGGGTCACTGTGCTTCCCCAGCAGTTGTGTTTATCAGCATGAAAGCCCACATTCCTGTGTGACTGCAGTCAGGAGGTGAGGGGGTGGCATTCATGGTCTACATTCAGATGCTCTGTCCTTGAATGTGGCCGGCAGGCCTTACTCCTCCCCGGGCACCAGCAGAAAACGACACAGCTAGCCACAGCGCCACCAAGAGGCATGCCAAGCATCTGAGGACCAGATCTACTGCTGTTAGAAGACAACGGCTGGCCGAGGAGGTTGGACGGTCAGCAGGTGGGGAGGAGGACCGCCACCACGTTCCTGCAGGTTTAGCCGTGATGTGGACCATGTGGTCAGCAGGAGGATGTGTGTTTACAGACCTAAAGCGTTAATAAGCATTTCCTGGCGGGTGTCAATCAGCCCGTGCTCTTAGACGCTGGGATGTCTAACAGATGCAGGTGAACATTCGCCTCCAGCAGCAAAGGTCTCCCAGAGCCGGGACTTTCACTCTCATTTCGCATTTTTCACTTTTATTGGTTGCCATTAATGAGCTTGTTCAACATCTGCTATCCCTAAATAACTCATAAAGCGTATCAGGCTGCAAATGTGCTTGTTTTAACGATACGTACCTGCATGCACCCTCCTCTGTAATACCATCTTCAGTTATCCATCTTATCCAAGATTATCTTTAAATTTCTAGTTGGTGAGATCATTCCTGTCCTGTGGAGGCAGCCCACCCCCCAAAAAAACCGGGAGTACAGCTGAGTGAAGGGTGGGATCAGCACCCTCATATATATATGAGCCACTCTGTGCCCCCTGGACTTAAACTGGGTATGAAATAATCGAAGGGATCATTGCCCTCCCCCTCCCATTAAGACTCCCCAAGGGAGAAAAAAAAACAGACAGGATCACCATGAGATGAAGTAAAGGAACCGGACGACACGTAATGCGCTGCAGTTGTTTTATCTAGTGCAAGGTAACTCTCCCCGTCACGGAGGGGTACTTTAATCACACTTATGCTTACTTTGTACGCATGAGTTCTATGTGAGTTATGAGTAGCCAAAATTAACCATTAGTTAGTCAGCCTCGGAGTAGCACAGTGGTTAGTGCTTTCACTTTATACTTCGGGGAGCAAGGTTGAAGTCCCTGCCATGGCTTGGTGTGTGGACTTTGCATGTTCTCCCTATGTCGTCATGGGGTCTGCTCTGGTTTTTGCATCCCTCAGTAAAGCAGCCCATGATGTGATGGAGTTTGGCAATCAGTGAGTCCTGACCGGGGAGGTGAGGGTGACCTGAGGCAATCAAAATGCACATCGTGTGACCTGTAACCCCTCATCCATCGGTCACAAGTGCACATCTTTAATCGCCACACCACCTGCTGGTCACTGTTTCACCATCATGGTTGATGTCGTAATAAACCACAATAAAAATAACTGTGGCCCATATTCCCGGGTGACGTTTGTGGTGAACGTTCCCTGGATCGGCACACCCCTGTGTCTTGGTATAATGACTAAAACAGGACGTTACGCTGCTTCTCCGTACCTGAAATAGCGAAGGATGTGCCGGATCACTAAAACAGTGGCCTGTCATCCTGCCAGCGGGGAACGTCACGGCACCACCATGCTCCCCGTTGGTTCTAACCAAGGAGCATCGTATTGATGACGCCGCCACTGCGTCATGCTCTGTGTGCTCATACAGCTCGGTGATGCTCAATTAAAGGTGAACAGATTTAACCCTAACTGCAGGGTTACCACGGTGATGTGTGTGCATGGTAACGCCCCCCCGGATCTGAAGAGTGTAGGGCACGCCTGCTACCCCTGAGAAGCCATCAGGAATGTCCTGGATTTAGAAGCACATTCCTCTGTGTGTTTCGTGGAATGTCACGCCTTCCCCCAGCCAGGAAATGCAGAGATTGAAGATGCATGGAAATTTATGGGGGGGGGGGGGGGGGGGTCAAAGGAAAAGCAGGGATTGGGGGTGCATGGAAATTTATGGGGGGGGGGGGGGGGTCACAGGAAATGC
>JAODLD010000002.1:27910252-27922909 GCA_026781065.1 Mormyrops boulengeri | reverse complement strand
CCCCCCCCCCCCCCCCCCCCCCCCCCCCCCCCCCCCCCCCCCCCCCCCCCCCCCCCCCCCCCCCCCACAGGAAACCCAGGGATTGGAGGTGCAGGGAAATTTATGGGGGGAAGATGAGCATGGGGCAAAGGGTGTGGGACCTGGGCCCCCACCGTACACACACACACACACACACGCTGTCTGCGAGGTTCTTGCTATCGGTCCAGACATGATTTAACCTACCCTAGAAATTAAATTTCCCTGCACAGTCTTTTATCAAATAGACTCAAACAGCTTAGAGTCTTTAATCCCCCCCCCCACCCAGTTTTAGTGACAGAAGACCAGCAGACACTGTGGATTTGAACCTACAACCTTCTGGAACCAACAAGCTCCTGGCTATCGCGCTCTCTTCTCCCGCTGATGTTTACATTCGCGACTCGCAGACGGTAAGGTGGGATCCAGGATACAGAGACATGGAGAGGGTGGTAGTTGCGGTGGTGGCCCCCTGCCATTTTGTTTTACAAATAGCGCCCTCCTACCACAGCAGAGACAGCAGCTTTGGCGTGGTCCACCCCCGGCCCTGCCCCCCTCCCAGGGATATGCCCCCGCCGCAGACAACAATGACCCCGTTCACTGGCCTTCTCTTCCTTTCTGTCGCTCCCCTTTCAGCTTGGATATAAATGCCATGAAATTAGCATCTCAGGTGCTAAACCATCATGCTAAACCAATAAGCGACATTTACAGCAGTGATTCTTTACTGGGAGCTTATATCAGCATAATGGTTCAGAGTGACAGGGCCTCATCAGCTCGTCTTCGTATTTAATACCCCATAAATGTCCTTGTGGGATGGGTAGTGACTGAGGAGCTTTCTGGATGCTGTTCGCCCGATGTTTATTTTTACCGTGAAGCCGCAGCGCTGCCCCAGTTTGAGCGAGACTGTCGGTGGGTCCAAACAGTGAACGAGTGAGGAGAACACGGGAACAGGCCGCACAGAACGGGTGAGGGTACTGTCACGGCACCCTCCGTCAGCTGCGGCTCAATCCTTCCTGACAAATCCATCCACAAGGAGGAGCTGTAACTTTGGCCGGTCCATTTCGATCTTGGCTTCAATCACTCAAGCGCTCTACTCCCCCTGACAGTGTCACGCCAGGGCGGGGCACCAGCCCGCCGTGAGAGCTGGCCCGCCACGAGGTCATTCTGCACTCGGTGCTCTTCTTGTGTTTTTGCTGATGCTGTTTGTTTGGATTCGGCAGACCAAGGGGTGGGGAGGGAGGCAGATAGCGAGCCTGGTGCCGTCGTCTTTCCATTGACCACGTTGGTCTCTCTGCACTGTGTCACTCACTCAGAGAATCAAAAAATCAAGACCACAAATCAGCAGTTTCGTCTTTGTTTGTGGGTCAATAAAGAGCCTGGGGGGGGGGGGGGGGGACGTGCTACCCCCAGTTCCTCCATGTTTATGGGGTCACGGGATCACTGGGCTGGATGTGGGGTTTTCAGGTGGGATCTTACAGAGGCTGAGCTCCAGCCAATCAGGGAAAGCTCACAGATCACAGCACTGACCCACATGATCTCTGGCCGGATCCCTCTGTCTGGGATGGATTCCTCTGTGTGTGTGTGTGTGTGTTCATGTATGTGTGTGTGTGTGTTCATGTATGTGTGTGTGTTCATGTATGTGTGTGCGTGTGCGTGTATGTGTGCATGTGTGTGTTCTAGGCTCAGGGCTGGATCCAGCTCTGACATCTCCCCCCACCCCCCCTCACCCTGGCTTGCCGCCCAATTCCCAGTCGGGCTCTTCAAACCTCACGTCTCAAAGTGTTAGGATGTCCGTCACTCCCAGCCAGCTTCACTCACTTTGACCGCTCACGGGGAGTGAAAACCCACGCTATTCACCTGGGGTGGCCGCAGAGGGGGGCTCCACACTGTAATTTCCATCTCTGTCCTTAGCCCAAACCATCGACCTTTCAGGTCCCACTGTGCATCTCTAAACTGATTCACAATGACCTTCCTGCAGAGCAGCGCAATGTTTGGGCTCCCACAGCCAATGAACAGGCTGGGCTGTGTATCGAGCCCCACCCCCATATGCTGATTGGATGGCCTCTTGACCATGCATGATGTCATTACAATCACATGTTTTATCATGACTATGCAGTTTTGTTTTTGATGTTTGGGGCCTTGCCCCCCCATGGCCATCTGAGTTGGTGGATGGGGGAGGGGTGTGGGGGGGGCTGGGTAGAGTGACACTTTCGCTACGTCAGCACAAAAATGACGCTCCGGGTCTGCAACTGAGCAGATTGTGTTGGGGGTGGGGGGGTGTGAGGCAGTTGGCATGGAGATGCCCCTGTCGAGATCCATGCTGCCAGCTGGGACGGCCATTACCGGCGGGCAGTCCATGAACCCAAGCCTCTGGGGATATGGCCCCCTGCTGCCTCTCGCTGACGGGGGCCCGTAGGGGTGTCGCGGCCACGCTGCCACGCTGGCCTGGGCACCTCCCGTGGGACATGTCTCCAAAGGGACATTGGCGACACGTTAAGAAAACACACACATGTTAATTAGCCGTGATCCTGTATATGTCTGAGGACTGCTACAATGGAATGATGACTGATTAAATCCCCAAGAGGAGTATGGAGGACTGTAGTGGTAATTAGAAAGGGCACAGTCCTAAATGGGGATCGAGGTTAGCAAACGACCCAGTGCAGCTGCCAGCCCATCCTGCACTGCTTCTCCTGAATGTAATTTACAATGTAATTACAAAGCCATTTAGAATATCATTTAAAATAAAATGAGTGCCAGTTACCAGTTAAATCTGCAATACTGCCCTACAAAGGCAAAACACAGTAACTGCATATTTTATCAAAACTGACTTATGATCGAAATCGGGTCTCCTATGCTCCTACACTTTATCTCTGTTTTAAATATTTTAGTTCAGCAATACTTGGTTTTGAAGAAAACTGTGTGAAAATTACAGTAACTACAAAATCCGCACTAAAGCCAAAGTCTCAGTTTCGGTGTCAGTGTAGTTGCCTTTATAGGGCAGTGTACATGTACATAGTATATATTCATATATGTATATATGAATACATATGCATGGGTGTATGGCTCAGTGGTTTAGCCTTCGTGCTTTTGATTGGAAGGTTGACAGTTTGAATCCCATGCTTCGTTAATAGTCACATTCCCATTGGGCCCTCAAGCAACGTCTCGAAGCCCCCAAAAAATGCTCCAGGGGTAATTGAGACTCAGAGCCCGATCTTTGCTCTCACCTCATAAATATGGGTGTAAAGTAAGGTGGGGTACGTGAAAACAAATAAAGCATTATTTCATATATACCTGCAGACTGCCTTCTGTGCATTCAAAGGCATTTCGCAGTTTCTGATCTGCCATTATTCTAATTTAGCTGGTGTCCAAGAGTAGGTAGTGTGCTGGTTAAGAATGTAGACCTGAGCTTATTGGTCCCAGGCTCAAGGAGGGGCCCAGACATTGAACCCTTAATCAAGATATATTATTTGAATTGTTCCAATGATATATTTCACTACACAAGCAATCGAATGTGTATGTCTGTGAACAAAGGCAAATAATATTATTCCATATATAAGGTGTTGCAAAGTATTATTATTTGTTTCCACCTGTACTGACCTACCCATGTTAGACAAGCAAAGGTTTGTGTTTCTGCTCAATAGTGAACTTCAGCAGAAAATGTTGGGTCAGAACTTTCTGCAGTAAAAAGACAAAGGTGGTCCAGAGTCAGCTTGCATGCTCTAGAGAGACACCAGACTCTAGTGCATTTGGAGACGTCTATCTCTGAAAAAGCGACCTACCGCGTTTGCAGGTTATCCACAGCCAGGGGAATATTGCAGAAGGTCTCCGTTTTGGGTAGAAACATCTGTCCTCAATTCTTGGTGAAGCTCTCAGCACCGTCGCCATGGCCTGTGAAGCTCCTTCAACCATAACGATAAATCTTACCATTGACGAATATTTCTTGGAGAGAAAAAGATGGCTATTAATACATTAAGATGCCTATTAATACATTAGGGCTCTCAACTACAAATGTTTAAATTAGTGTTAAGGTTTGACTATACCTTCTGGATGCTTTGAATGCCAGTAAACGCCATAACCCCGAACAGGAAGATAAGTGGTGGGCGATGAGTCCTGCAATGTCCAGGATAGAGCTTATTAGAGCTGTGGGGGTGATGCCTGCGATATTGAGCAGAATGACTCAACCTGCCTTCGCTATTCGAGGCTGTAACGCCGCTCGTAATTGTGTTATGTCCATACTCAGCAACATTTATTGTCGGACATTGATTTTTATATATTTCTTAAATTCCAATTCCGGTAATAAAAATCCAGTTGTTTCTACAAGAGCCTGAATAAATTCGATTTTATGTACTTTATAAATTCAGCACTTCTGCAGTTCATCAGACATGTTTCCCATTAAGTTCAGGGTTCTCCCGCATTATCTAAGTCCCAGGATGTTTCAGGGATTTTTTCCCGACAAGTGTAAGTCAAGCCAAGTCAAGTCTCGTCATAGTGTAAAATTACATAGCATCCACAGTGTGGGACCATCACGTTCAAACGCCTGCCGTTGTCCTCACTTTTTAACTGAAAGACTTTAAATGTCCACTTTATGAAAATTTATGCCCAGGATAAGGATGTGGTAGCTTATTTATGCATGTGACGTGGAGCCAGTTAGCCGTGATGCTATCGCTGTTTCCGTGGCTGGATCTGAGGCCTTTTAATGAGGATGATGTATGCTGAACATGCGCTAATGCTGAAAGGCTCTTTCAGGCCAGGAAAATATTTACACAAATAAATTCATCTTCACACAAGTCAATAAACTGGCCCTTGTTTGAAGTAAACAGACCATATGTACTGGAAAGGCCAGAAGTGAGATTCATGAACTGTTCCCATGAGCTGATCGTCTTTATCATCAGTGTGGTCTTGCAGACTGGTTGTTTCCCTGAGGTTTAATACAATTCTGGGTGACATAGACGTCATATCTATCTATCTATCTATCTATCTATCTATCTATCTGTCCGTCTGTCTGTCTGTCTGTCTGTCTATCTAGTCATTTATACCTCACTAGTGGCAATTATGTTGGACCATTGTATTTCCCTGGAATATCTCAGACACCTTCGTCATCACAGCCTGGTCGTCTACCAGTCTGTGCTCCTCGGCAGAACCGCTGAAGACATGTCGGATCGCTCAGGTGAAGCAGAGTTCCTGTCTTCGGGTGCCGGTGCAGGCTGACCCATAACAAACCCGAAACTCTGTAGTCATGCAGAACCACAGAAAAGCTGTATGGGAGTAGTCTGTATGGGAGTGATCGGCTGACTAAGCCAGACAGGAGCAGAACTGGAGCAGGACTGAACTGGAGCAGAGTAGAGGGCTCGTGCAAGGCTTAATATTTAAGTCCTGGCCTGTGACTGAGACTCAGCAGTTCATCCTAGGTGGGACCCCGTTAGTATACCCCCAGAAAGGCCCAACCCACTTCCCAGGTGAGATCTCGTCGGTGTACCCCCAGAAAGGCCCAACCCACTTCCCAGGTGAGATCCCGTCGGTGTACCCCCGGAAAGGCCCAACCCACTTCCCAGGTGGGACCCCGTCGGTGTACCCCCAGAAGGCCCAACCCACTTCCCAGGTGGGACCCCGTCGGTGTACCCCCAGAAGGCCCAACCCACTTCCCAGGTGGGACCCCGTCGGTGTACCCCCGGAAAGGCCCAACCCACTTCTCAACTGTGAAAATGGGCTGAAACCACATATCGTGCTGGACACTTTGCATAAAAGCAGCATAGCAATAGTCGTGTTTCCTGTCCCACAGATGGAGTCCTGGCAGGTGTTCAGATGGGGGCCTGCAGCTTATCATTGCAGAACTGACAGTTTGGTAAACCCTGGCCTGTGCCCACGATTTCCGTCATACTGTTTTGCGAAGCCATTTCAATCTAATCACACAGAAACAGGGTTGCCAACTTTGGTCAGCTGGCTGGAATGAGTTTTTCAATTGGAGAGAAGTCTGCACACACATGCACATGCATTTACATGTATGTAACAGTTTTATTACCTTGTAAATAGTCTGTAGGGTTTGCAAACTACCCCAGTGCCTTTGATGTAGCTAATTTTAGGTTTATAATGAAATAATATAGATTTGCCGTAAGATTGCTTGCATGAGCGTGAGAGACTGCAAGGAAGACCCCAGATACATGAGAACTGACGACCCTGATAGCACGTTACACTCCGGCTGCTACCTCTCACACGTTAATGATAGGGGTGATCTATAATTGGTCAGCTTCAGTTCGCGCCTAAAATCCAGCACCGGCGTGACGATTAACTGACAGGAATACGATGGACTTTGGCATGAAGACTTGATTTGATGGGACGTGGACCAGGCAGCCCCTCACTCTCACACTAGACATCTTTATTCACTAAAATACGTGTGTTAGCGTAGTGCAGTCCAGGAAACACGGCCTCGTCATCCTGTGGGCTCTAAAGCTTTTTGGCAAAACCGCAGTGGAGAATGGACTCTGGGAGCCGGCTTGGCGTATTAATAGTCACATTATAAATGTATCCCCAGCCGTGCACATCACGCAGAGCCGGAAAGGGACTGTCAGCCTCGCTTAAGCAAATCAGGAGCTGCTCTTCGCTTCCATTCATTTGTCTGTCTCAAATCAAGAGTAAATCTAAGGGCGGCTGCCCCCTCAGCACTTTCGCAGAGGGGAACCTGAGGGGATCGCGCTCCGGCGTCGCTCGCGGGAACATTCCGGAAAAATGCTGATACTCCTCTGCCCCGTCTCGCAGACGTTCAGGGCGAAGCGGGCGCTTCCCGTTCGCTGATTTCCATTCGGTGCCGCTGCACACAGATAAAGTCTGTGAGAGTGTGAGTGTGTGTTTTTACTTTGCAGCGCTGATGTATTCAAGCCCCCATACATACAAATAAGGCCTGTAATGGCAGGTAGAGCCAGAAACTCCCACTCGATGGCTGCTTTCAGGGGGGTTTTATTCACAACAGTCCAATTCACTCTCCATCTCTTACAAATGACTCTGCTCTTCTTAAGGACTGCAAAAGATAAGCAGCCCATGATTAACCACACTTTTGTCTAATTGCGCTAACGAGCCCCAGTAGGGTGGAACTGCCGGAGGGGGGGTGTCCTCTTTAGGTGTTCACAATGGGGGGGGGCGCGGTGCCCTTTGTCCATGTGTTTATTTTTGCTGACTGGCCTCTAGATACACCCTGTTTGTACCGTCTGGGGACGGACGTCCCAGTAAGTACAGACGAGCTGTTTAATGGGGCTGTGTGGGTTTTTTGTTGCTCTATTAATGAACCGTTTCTAGGGGCCTTCACTGGGGAGACGCACACCCCCCCCTGAAACTGACAGTCAGCACTCGAATGATCTTCATGTTCCCGGCCCGGCCTTCTGCTTCTGTACCCCGCAACCCCCCAGAACAGTATCGATCGGACTTGTTTGTGGACGGCCTTGTTACCAGCTGTGCTGGAAAGATGATGAAATTTAAGCACTTTCTAGAAATTCGCACACTCGAATTGAAGAACGGCCACAGGTAACCTTTACCGGCTAACTGGCAGGGGGTTTGTTGACAGGACGTCGGTTTTCGGTTACTTTGGGATGGTCCCTCTCTAACGACGCCCATCTGTCTCGATGTGTCCGCTCAGACGCTGCAGTGACATGTGACCTCCCCCGTGCTCACAGCCGTCATGCTCGCGAGGCGACGCTTGTCTTTTTGTTCATATTTAATTAGCAGTTGTCTGCCGCCCAGCTTCGCAAGCGTACTTATCGGGGCGATGCTCCCGTCAGCTGGCAGACACGTGAGTCATGCGGGCCTGGGCTCCAGTACCACAGGAGGGGGATCTGTTTTTAAGCCCCCACTGTTAGGGACCCTCTACGTGGGGGGGGCTGATCTGCTTGGGTAGCATTAGCATGTCATGCTAATGTGACGACAAGCTGACAGGGAAACAGGAAAATACTGTATATACATATATATGTGTGTGTATGCATGTGTGTGTACATGTGTCATGTATATATTATGTTGCGGGGAACAAATGTGTTCGCAATGTGATAAAAACCTGTTATTTTGATGTTGTAGGGACCATCATTCAGGTCCCCACACAGATCTGTGAATGCAATCAAAAATGTAAAAATGCAAAAAGTCTCGTTAAGGTTAGGGCTGGGTAGGGGTTAAGGTTGCCATTGTTGGGATTAGGGATTTTCACATAGAAATGAATGGAGAGTCCCCACAAAGATATAATTACAAACCTGTGTGTGTGTGTGTATATGTGTGTGTGTGTGTGTGTGTGTGTGTGTGTGTGTGTGTGTGTCTGGTCCAGGGATACCTTACCTTGTGGGGACCAAATGTCCCCACAACTTGATAAATATCCATTTTTTTGTACCTTTTTTTAAAAAAAGGTATTTTTGTTTACTTTTTTATAAAATAGAGTTCTTCCATATGGGGACCAGTTTCCTGGTCCTAAAACTCTATTTTAGAAAAATCCGTGACTGCAATGAAAACACTAAAAATGCAAAAACTCTCGTATTTAGTTTGGTTACTTATGGTTAAGGTTAGGGCTGGGTGGGGGTTAAGGTTGTTATAGTTAGCATTAGCATTTTTCCCATAGAGATGAATGAGCGGCCCCCAAAAAGATATGATTACACGGCTCTGTGTGTGTGTGTGTGTGTATATATACATACATACCAACATAGGCAGCTCTTGACTTATATAAATCCGACTCACCTAGTTCAAGATTTATGCAAAAATATCCAAGATTCACGGAGTTTACAGAGCCACTAATGCACAAAATGCAGATACGTCTGTAAGTAAATATATACTTAATCTTTTCATTTATTTAACAAGTGTTCTTGAATTCATATTTTTTTGGCTTATGTTATTTTTGCTATAAAGTGCCCTGAATAGTATTGGGGGGAAATCTGACTTCTGCAAGGGTTTATGGGATGGATCACTTACCTCAGTCGAGAACTGCCTGTGTGTATAGTGACATGAAAATATCTAAATAAATGTTGTTCTAGAAATCTCTGATTATTTGATGGCGCCCTTGGCCTGTGCTGCAAGGCTGCCTCAGTTAGCGTGTGGTGCCTGTGCAAGGATCAGCCCCCAGGCTTCACGGCGGGGGGTGTCGCGCTCCTCCGATTCCCAGGTGAGCCACATCCACAGAATCGGATCGGATTTGCGCTGGGAAGCGGGATCAGCTTTAAAAGACAGGTGTAATGAACAAGCGATAATGTGCTTCGGCAAGGTGCTGGCAGGAATGTCCGGAACAGAGGAACTGCATTAACGTGCTACTTCTGATTACGGGGCCCATCATTCAGCAGGGCCGCTGTCCGCTTGCAGAGCTTCAAGTCGCTCCAGACGGCTTCTGACGGAAGTGTATGCTGGACCTGGGAGTGTGTTAATCCCCACCGGCTGGCCGTGGCATCCGCAGAGCGAGAGCGCTGGGCCTCTTAACCCCGTCAGACTCCTGACCCAGTGAGAGAATGAGGTCAACTTAATATAAAAGAGAGCGGTGTAAGAGATCGGGCTGAACAAACTAAAACAAACCCCCTCCTCCCTAAACAAATTACAGTGCAGTGTGCACTGGGGCCACACGAGCCCTCGTCCCTGATAGGATGGCTGACTTTATTCTTAGTGGTCCAGGGTGAGAGATCCCGCCTCCTTCCTGTCACATGATTCCTACAAACAGAGCTGGAAAAATCATTCCCCTTTCAGTGTTCCCTAAGGCAGACCACCCAGAGCTGGTATTAGCGAGTGCATGACGAGGATCAAGCAGAAAGGAGGGTTAATGTTCGAAGCAGAGAAAACAGAGGGCAGGAAACCTAAGTTAGCAGAGGATGTGTAAGCCCCGTTTCCCCTCAAACCCTAAATCCTGAAAAACCACCCTGCATTCAACGGCGCTTCACAAAAACATCTCACCGAGGGTCCACTCCGGCACACTCTTGGCCGATGGCTCTCAAGGCCTCAAGGGTATCTGCAGGCAATACCCCTCCGTCCCTCCAGGTGGCGCTAACCAGGCTTTGTATTCCCGTGACTGCCTCATGCCTATGGCCAGACGCCCTCTCTGCCCGCTGGGGTGAGCTCCTTCAATCATCAAAATGAAGAGAGGTCCCCCCCCGCAGCCGTATTTATAAACCGATTACACAAGATGGATTTTTTCCCCATAAAAACCCCATTAAATTCTTTTACATTCTTTTTCTTCCAGAGTAATAATTTGATATTCTGTTTAATTAATTTTCAAGACGGGCAGGCATTTTTAAGTGAATGGGATAAGGATTGATGGCTGGGGAAATTAAAAAATAATTAAAATCTTGGGTTGTAGGGAGTCTTTGTTTGGTGTTTGATGAATTATTCAGCTCCTTTTGAGTGTTGGCAGATGGTCGCTGTTGACCGGTGGAGGTGCATTTCGAGTGCATCTTGAATCTGAGTTCCCGTGTACCAGTGGATGTTTGCTTTCTCTGTTCGTTGCTACGTGTGTCTCAGGGCACAAATTACAACAAAGGCTTTTTCTTCAAAACCGAAACTCTCCTTGACCTCCTTCCACCCTCAGAATCGTTCCAAACTCTCAGCCTATGTGTAGTCCTCACAGTCAGTTGTCGCTTCTTTTTTTGGGGGTGTCGTTAGAGAAATGTTCAGCGATAATCAGAACCGTCAGTAATCAAAAGACATACTGGGAAATTAATGTGAGACTTCAACTCCCATGATCCCTTGGGTGTCACTGACAAAGCAGAGAGGGGGAGGTTCTTCACACAAGAATGGGTGTGGCTGTGAAGAGGGGTGGGGCCTAGCATCATGATACCAAATTTAATCTTCAGCTCTGAGTGGTCCCTTTCAAATAATAGCCAAAGGCATGTGTGCGTCCTTCTTAGTGGTGTGTTAATGGTGTGCAAGGTCACTGCACCCCATGGTGTTGGGGATGGAGGGAGCTGTTAGCATATAGATGTGTCTCCATCTTTGGGTCTCTATGGGGGGAGGCTGTTTTCAGCTTCCTAACTAATGCTGCGTTCCATTTACCTTGGAGGTCGGAAGGCGGAGCTGGGAATGACGTCGTGCCCGAGTTAACCATGTTCCAGTGCAGCAGGTCGGGAAGCCATTTAGCAATACCAGGGACCTTTTTCAAAAAGCAAGATTTCTTGCTTAGCTGGATAACTTGTCGGATTTAATTTATCCCAAATTAAATGGTCTTTGTCATTGTTCACGTACTTCTAGCCCAGACTACCTTAAATTCAAGGAGTTTTCTGACTAAGCAAGAAATCCTGCTTTCTGAAACAGGCCTCCATTCTAGCCCGGTTAATCGTTAGCCATTGTTAACAATATCAGTTGATAACAACACATTAGGTGGTATTTTGCATGTAAAAACACCATAGCAACATGTCCACAGGTAGCGGTTGGACAGTACTGTGTGTACGACAGATTTAATGAGCCACAAATAAAGACATAAGTGCTAATAAACAGTATAAAACTACAGCTTTAACTTCTGTTGATAAAGGGCGCAGCCATCTTGAATTCTGAGCTTGCGGCTGTGTAGATATGTCTAACTTTCCAAGGCAGGAATTCCAACATCAGGGGGCGTTACGGTTGAAATTTCGAAATAGGAAAGTTACGAGTTGAAATGGAACACAGCATGACTCCCTTTATTAAAGTGTGGGGAGACATTCTGACACCGCCCTCATAATATTCCTGGGTGAGGTGTGAGTTGTGTCCCTGTTCTGGGGCCCCACCACTGCGATAGGGTGGGTTTGAATCTGGCCCTTGACTTAGCGGGACTCACAATGCATCAGTAGGTAGCCATGATGGTCTCTGGGACCCACATAATGTACACGCTGCACTGTACTAAAGCTGTTTCAGCTTTAAGCTGGTGTATGCCAGTGTTTATTCACTATTTATAAACGTGGGGGAATCAGGGCAGAGGAGTTCATGTAATCACCCGCATCGTCTCTGGTATCACGTCTCTGCTCTGGTACTGCATCAGAGGTTCTTCTAGCATGTCACAGGCTCTGGTACCACGTCAGAAACTCAGTTAATATGTCAGAGGTTCTGGTATTGTGTCAGAGAGTTTGTTACTGCGTCAGAAGCACTGGTACCATGTTAGGGGCATATCAGAGGGTCTGGCTGGTGATATCTCATGCCACCTTACGGTGTCAAAGGTAGGAACAAAATGAGTAAATGGCATGTGTTGGGCTGTTTCTTTAGCTGTGCCAATTCGTGGTTCTGCTAGGCGGTTTCCCAGATCCAGGCCCGCTCATCACGAAGCCTGCAGCGAACCCACCGGCACCAGACGGAAAGCACAGCCGCAGACGTCGATGCCGGCCGGCACAGTGCCTCGGGGTCTCGTGATGGGTGGCCATTTTGTTTAATACTCTGCATGTGCAGATTATCACTGTGTTCCTGTAATGCCCCCCCACCTGCTCGCTCAGGGCTCCGGAGTCCAGCAGATCCCATCTGAAGGAACCCCGGGGGTTTGCGTGGGGAAGGCTCCACAGGCTCCACCCACCACTTACAGTTGGCTGGGCCCGCGCTCTCAGCCAATCCGTCATCGTTAAGCCCGGACACCACAGCCGTTCTGGCCAGGAGCCCCTGTCGGTGGCAGATGGGGGTGCGTAACTAGAGGCACGTCTGTTCCTGTCAACCTCTAAACGATGTCTCATTGTCCAATTAGTATAAATGAGG
>JAODLD010000002.1:27880752-27899683 GCA_026781065.1 Mormyrops boulengeri | reverse complement strand
CTGCCTGAGGATTGCTGGTGTGCTCTGTGGTGTGATAGCACTGCCTGAGGATTGCTGGTGTGCTCTGTGGTGTGTTAATGCTGTCTGAGGATTGCTGCGGTGTAAGCTGTGGTGTGATAGCACTGCCTGAGTTTTGCTGATGTAATATGTTTTAGCACTGTCTATGGATTGTTGGTGCGGATCATTAGCACTGTCTGTGGTACATTAGCTCTGTGTATGGAGCATTAGTGCTGTGTGTAGTGTGTTAGTGTGGTGCACAAATGTGGAATATTGGTGAAATGTGGTGCTGTCTGTGGAATGTTAACATAGTCAGCCGGATGTTAGTTCTGTTTGTGGAATGTTACCATAGTGAGCACATTGTCACTGCTGTCTGTGGAATGTTAGCATAGTCAGAAGAATGTTAGTGCTGTTGGTGGAATGTTAGCGTAGTCAGCGTAATGTTAGTTCTGTCTGTGCAATGTTAGTATAGTCAATGGAATTTAAGTGCTGTCAGTGGAATTCTTGTTTACTCAGAGGAATGTTTGTGCTGTCTGTGGAATGTTATCATAGCGGAATGTTAGTTCTGTCTGTGGAATGTTATCATAGTCAGTGTAATGTTAGTTCTGTCTGCAATGTTAGCACAGTCTGTGCAATGTTAGCATAGTCAGTGGAGTTTTAGTGATGTTTCTGGAATATTAGCATTGTCAGAGGAATGTTAATGCTGTCTATAGAATGTAGCACAGTCAGCGAAATTGTTATTTCTGTCGGTGAAATGTTATCACCGTCAGCAGAATGTTAGATCTTTCTATGGAATGTTAGCGTAGTTAGTGGAATGTTAGTGTTGTATGTGGAATACTAATATAGTCAGTTAAATGTTAGTGCTGACTGTGGAAAGCTAGCATAATCAGCGGAATGTTATTGCTGTCTGTGTATTGTGAGCATTGTCTGTGGAACATCGGAGTTGTCTATGGAATGTTAGTGCAGTCTGTTGAATATAGACACTTCTCACTTAATGACCTTCCTGTTTAACAACCACATGGACTTATGACCAGCTCTCTGACCAGTCGGTATTGTACGCTGTATGACAACTTTGGTCATGGAGACGGCAGCACGGCGTCTCAGCGTCAAGCATATTATCTCGCATCACGCTCAGTCTCGGTCTCCTTTTTATTATTTTTGCTGATTGTATTTTAATGCTCTATATTATGTAAGAGTTACACAATTAAAACAGCTATCAAGTTGGAGTTTCCTTTCCACCTTTCCGTTACTCAGAATAAATAAAAACCTGTCTTTACAGTATGCAAACCTCAGTAATGGATATTTGAGCAGTGATGTCAACCAACAACTCTATTGTTTAGTCCATCCCTTTCCAATGTGTTTGGTCCCCCTTCAGCCAGCAGGTGCTGCTGGCTAACCTGCCCTCTCTGTCTTAGCTCCTTGTCTTCCCTAGTGTGTTTTTCCTGTTCCCTGGACCATCGCATAGCTCAGTGGGCTGAGAGTGCAGCTCAGTTTGTGAATCTGCTGGGTAAGGGTTTCAGGCTGGCAAAACCCAGCCTCACCTGTTTTGGGTTTCTTATTCAATATTTGTTGTCTTTAGAGTTTGTAGTTCTGGATTTCAGTATTCCTAGTGTTTCTTATTTTCTCACTACTTATAGTCTTAGTTCTCCCACCCGTGGTCCACACTCCTCGTGTTAGGTTCTGGTTTTGTTTTGTACCTTTGAATTCCGTAATTAGCCTGGTATTCTTAGTGCTTTCTAGTTTGTCTGTTAATCTTGCTAGTTCCATGATTATCCCTGTTCATTACTTGCACCTGTTGCTTGTTACTCTGTGTTCTGTTTGATTGGTTGTCTTGTTAATGCGTCACTCCTGCATCTTTGTTAGCCCCAGGTTAGTTTGGTGTATTAGGTTCCTTTCTGTGTCTAGTTCCCTAGTGAGTCATTGTATGTGGTTGTGTAGGTGTTACGTTGCGTCTCTCTTTCTATGCTGTATTTTGTCAATAAACCCCTCGTGTTATCTTGGAGCTGCCAGTGGATTGTTGCCTTTTTTATGCCTGCACTATGCCCTGCGTTTGTAACACTCCTATGCTGATCCACAATCAGATTTCCTAGCCCCAATCCTAGAAATAACCTATAAAAACAGATCATGGGTCTGCAAATGCTTAAGACAAAACTAGTGAACACTCAACCAATCCAAGAAGCCAAACCACAGATGCTTAATTGAAAATTCACTGGCACATCCAGTCTGATTTGTGTGATAGACATTGATTGGCGTAAATTGCAGAGTGCTCTACATGCTTGATCATAGTGTTAATTTAAACCTACACTTGATATAGGGTCCCGACTGAGCTGGTATTGTAAAAATTGGGTCCCGGTGCAAAAAGGTTGGGAAGTACTGATTTAGAGCGTAATTCCTGTTTATTACAATATACAGTACACTACTCTATAAACATTTGTAAATATACTAAAACAGTTATAAATGGTGGAATGATGCCATTAAAACAATATCTAAAGATGGTTGACACCCACTACCGTTACAATATGCCTGAAATATCGCTGAAGGCCGGCTCCTCGCTTATCCACCAATTAGCTGTACGACCTTGCTGTAGGAACAGAACGCAGTCGTTCAGTGAGGAGTGTCTGTATAAAAATTCCTGCAATCCCTTAGCTCTGCATTAGTGTTGTCTGTGATGTGTTAGAGCTGTATGCAGAGTATTGGTGTTGCGTGTAAATAGTTATTGCTGCCTGTTGAATAACAGCATTATTTGTAGGGCATTAACACTGAATGTGGAATCTTAATGCTGTGTGCAGGGTGTTAGCGCGGTCTATGGAGCGTTAGCATTGTCTGTAGAAGTAAATGGGCCGCGCAGCAATAATTCTAATGCCATGTGCAGAACATTAGCGTCGTCTGTGGAACGTTAGTGGCTGTGGAATGTCAGTGTTACCTGTAAAGAGTTAGCTCTGTCGCTGGAGCATTAGCATTGTCTTTGAACTTATATTTACCTGAAATGGATTCTCTAAGCAAGAATATTCCCCCCTGTGAGTTAGCAGGGAGAATGTAAAGTGTCTTGGCCCAGCCTAATGTGCTTTGAAATCTGATGTTAAGCAACAGATACAAACAGAAGGGCTTTTCCCTGCATTAACTATAGTGGTGAGAAAAAGCATGAGATATCTTCTTTAATGGAAAACCTCTTGAGTAACTCTTGTTTTGTGGGATGTCTCCGTTCCATTTATTCGAGTCCTGTGTTTATTTGGTTTCGCTACAAGTCACCGTAGAAACGGCAGTCTGGGGAAAAACATTTGGGAGATCTGAGGCATTAAAATGAGAGACATCCATCAAGCGGCCGACGACTCCGAGGTTAGGGGAACTTTTCCATTTTCATTTTCTCCTATCAAGCTACTTTGTTTCTTCTGTGGGTTCCTGTATTCATCTTGTGCCACAACACAAAACTGTGAGGATGCATCTTCCTGTTGCGATGTGAGGCTGCCACATCTCACATAAATGTGGGAGGAAGCCATCATTTACCTTCCGTGGGTACTTTACCCATGCAACACTACACCATAGCACACTACACCACACTTCCTGCTCACCCACAACAAACCGCGCCACACTTCCTGCTCACCCACAACAAACCGCGCCACACTTCCTGCTCACCCACAACAAACCGCGCCACACTTCCTGTTTACCCATATCACACCACATAACACTCTCTGCTAATTCACAACACACCACACTTCCTTCTAACTCACAACGCACCACATTCCCTGCTTACCCATGCCACAGTACACCATGGCTGTGCTTGAATTCAGGGCCTGCGTCCTTCAAGGGCTCTCTCAAAATAGGACGGCCTTGTCACGTCACTGTGGTACATTCGGTCTTCAATTGCAGCCATAGAAGGATCCAGCCCCTCAATTTGGACACCACACCACACCACAGCTCCTGCTTACCCATAATACCCCCCCTCCACACACACACCTACCCACAATATACCACATAATGAACTACGAACAAAAAGTACCGGTTAGCCACACCCTTCTGTTTGAGCACTTACCCCTCGAAAAGTCTGTCCACATCACTCAGTACATTTACATGCACACTAAGAAAATTGGATTATTATGTTAGTCTGACTAAAACCAGACTTTTAAAGTACATGTAAACGTTAGTCTAAAACGAATTTCTGAAAATTGGACTAAGACACCCAGATAATGCGATTGGGAGTCGGTTTACTCCTGCATGTATGCGTTTAATTGGACTCGAACTGGCCTAAGTGCTCTGCGCATGCTCCACAATCCAAAGTCACGCCTGAAGCATAGCAATAGACGTAAAGCACGTACAAAGTGTACAGCGCGGTAAAGCTGTCCAATTCACTGTTCAACTAAAGGTCGCTTTTCCAACGCACCAGGTACCGTACTTTTGGTACTTCAAGAAGGTACCAAAAGTACGGTACTTCAATGTGTTGGTTTTCCACTGACGTAAAAACTGGTACCGGCGCCAAATGACATCACAAGGCCAGGTGGGGTATTTTGTACTGTTTTTGAAAAATAGCTGTAGTAGGACTGGACAACATGCGATATTAATACCAACATCGCATGTTATACACATCCAATTCTTACATCACTAGTCAGCTAGATTGATATCAGGCTTTTTCTTACCTTCATTTCTGTACACACATTATACTGCAGGGAGTTTAAGTCTCGCTAAACATTTTTACTCTGTCACAGGAAAAAAAAAAAAACAAAACAAGTTTTACGATTTTAATAATTATTCCTTTTCAAGATTATGTGGTATATGCTTAAAAATCATTTTAAAGTTTACCTCCGCTGCTTTTGCATGAGCGCTGCATGCGTTCTATGAGACAATCATAATCATTTCCATCCTCGCTGTTTAAATCACTCCTAGACGGGTGAGAAATTTATGTTGAACTTCTTTTTTTGTTTCATAAATACCCCAGTCTTTATTAAAACAGAATCACATTGCAATATTTAAACACTTTCCAATACCGTGCCGTCATAGTATATTATACAAAATACTTTATTTCTTGTTATGCTATCCTGATCTTTTTGTATCTGTTCTTCCAACCACAACACAATTAAAGCTTGTGTCACTTCATTTGTCCATTTACCCATTATTATTTATTTATTATTTAATTACATCTGTGACGTGATAGGTCAACCGGAAAAAGCCCACGCTGAAAGGAGCCATATTGTAGCGGAGTCTGACATACTTCGGTAAATAAATCGATTACCTCCCGAGCATGTATACTGGGACAAGGCCAGTAGTCCGATTAAATGTCGTAGTCGAGCTATAACCGTAGCTCGACTCAGCTGTGCTTGTAAACCTGTTGACAGTTCCTAAACACCTCTCTCATTACCTAACCTCACTAACAACAAACTGCTCACCTCACTATCCATCCATCCCTCTATCCATCCCTTGACAATGTAATCCATTAATCACAACAATAATCACCTCACTATACACATTTATTATAACCTAACCTAACTAACAACTTCACTAACCACCTCACCTTACTATCTACCTGATTACCTCATCTCACTAAGAACCACAGATTGGCTACCAAACCAATCATCCACTAACCCCTCCACTGTTTATTCCACCAATCACCACAACAATCACCTCACTATACACTGTACTAATAAAAAAAATATCTCACCTCACTAATCACTCCACAGATCACCCAGCCTCGCTAACCACTGTGGCACTTATTCAGCTAATTAATTCACTCCACCAGTCACCTTACTAATTACCTCACGTAGTAAATCACTAATCAATGCACAGCTCCATTCACCTGCTAATGCCTCCGGAATTACCTAACATCTCTGTGCACTACACTCATTCTCTCACTTCAATAAACACCTTAATAGTCTCTTCAACACAATAATCCTGGCTAATTATTTCACCTCCTCTAAACACCTTATTTAATCGTTTGACCTAACTAATAACTGATGATTTCAGGATTCTTCAGATGCAGTGTTGGGGGATCTATAGTCGGTCCATGTTTTTGCTCCCTACCAGAGGGTCCACATTTTTGCTCTCCCCCAACTCCAGGCAAAAACATGGACTGTATGTGGGTCCCCGAGGCATGGATTGGGAAACACTGGTCTACAGCATGTAAAACAGGTGTCCCCAGTTCCGGTCCTGGAGGACCAGTCTGCAACATAGTCTGCAGATTTCTCTGCTCAAACACATATACTAAACCTGGCAATCAGTTGCTGAGCTGAATGAAGTGTGCTTGAGCAGGGAAATTTGCAAACTGTGTGGCAGACTGGCCCTCCTGGACCGGAACTGGGGAACCCTGATGTCCTAATTCTCATACCTGTCCTTTCTGTAGTTCTCAGAATCAATGGATTACATGGGGGTGATAAATATTCTGGACTGTAGCTGTTGGTGCTTTGTTCATTGGGTTGGTCAAATCCCCGTGTTGGCACACTAATCTCACCGTTTGGCCCTTGAGCAAGGCCCTTAACCCCCATTGCTCCAGGTGCAGTCCGGCCCTGTTATCTCATAAAATATTGTATATGCCGCTTTGGATAAAAGCATCTAGCAAAAAAAATAGAATGTAAATGAATGAATGTCTCAGCTTTCACGATGAAGTCTACCTGTCTGCTAGTGAGACAAGCTGCCAGAATTTATGCTGAAACATAATGCGGCCGCGTGTGAGATTCACACCACTTCCCTCTGTATCCTCCCTTTCTTTTGGAGGGTGGGGGGGTCACCCACAGCTTGGTAATGGCTGACAGGTGCCTCCAGGGACCCCAAACCAAAGAAAGTCTTGCTAACGTGCTTCAGAATGCATTTTTAAATACTTCCAAATACAGAGGCTTGGCTGTGAAAAAAACCCTTGTGGTGATTTTAATGTCGTTACCTGCTGCCCAAGTTGTCCAATAAACCCTTTGGAAGGAGAACTTCTAATCCCTTGGGAGATTGTCCAGCAAAAAAAATAATAATAAAAATAAAAGAAGAGGCGAAATAGTTTCTCTGAAAAGCATGAATCAACTTCATAAGCGTGCCATGTGACCTCCGTGACGGGTTTATAGTCAGGATGGAATCCAGAAAGGGAGGGTGAGAGATGGGTTAAGTGTTCCTCCCAGAGCGATCGCTGTCCATGCGGCAGAATTGCTTGCCATGACTGGGAGAGTTGCCCGTTGCGAACCCCCCTGCCGGATCCATTCCAGCCCCCTCCTACTCCCAGCAGGCGTCGGGAACAGCAGAGGGACGCAGGCCGTAAGTGGTGTAAGCGGCCTCGTGATATACCTGCCAGACGCCGGCGAAAGCGCACTCTGTATCGGCGCTTGCATGTCTTCAGCTAGCAATTGTTACACATTCATCTCACTCATCATCCGAAGCAGAACTGACTCCAGCTGTCGTCCGTCGGTGCGGTTTTGAGGCATCTGTCATTTTTTAAACTAATTTGTACCAGCTAACGTTCAGCTTCTGTGCTGTGCTGGCAGCTGTATTGGTTTAAACAGGTTTAAAACTTTTAGAAAGCGATGTTTCTTTTTCGCAGAGTCTTCGAGTACTTGAACCAGACGTAACGGGTTTGAGAGACAAGGAGCAGCGCGCTGTGCAGACCTGGAACGCATCCATCTGCAGAGGAAGTCACTGTGAGCGGCGATAACAGCCATTGTTGGATCATCTTCGTTTTTGGCCTCGCAAAGCAGAGTGGGGACAGACTTTGCTGGTCCATCTGAAAGCGCGAGGACGAAAAAAAAACGAGAGCGTTTAAAAGCTGTTTAACGCGATTGGCTCCTCAGAGTTCAGTGAGCCCCCCCTCCCCCCCCTTTGTAGAGCAGTCACATAAAAGTCCCTTTTTACCCCATCCAAGTGTTGAGTGTGAGCCCGCTTTTTCTGGGGAATAATCCTTTTAGCGTGCAGTGGATGAGCCTCCCGCGAGAGCAGGGGGCTGTATGGTGCCGAGCCAGTGAGAGCACGGAACGGGCCGGAACCCAGAGCAGGACGGGCCCCCAGTGACCCTGGCGAGACGGTGCCGAGTATGTTATGAGCCTCGGGGGGCTGCAGATAGCAGCGGGAATGACGAAAGAGCTTCAAGGGGAAGTGATGTAAATGAATGAATCCCATTGTGGCTGAGTGAGGTGAGGGGTCCAGGTCCGGAGGAGTGTAGAGCTTACTGCCAAACCCCTCTTAAATCCATGCCTCACTAACCAGCTTCGGGAGTTTAAGCGTTTAATGGAGAATTCACCAAGCAGACTCATCCCATTAGGAATTTCCAGCTGGCACCCCTTTGTGGCTTCACTGATGATATTCAGAGGAAAAGCCCACTCAGTCTGCATCACACTGCCTTGTTTACCTCCCAGAAATGCTATTAGCTAAACCGCATTACAGCACAGCAAACATACTGCACTCGTCCACCCAGCTGAAGGTGTCTAATCGATTCTTTGGGTCAAATACCTTGCTGGGAGGGAGGGGGAGGCGACCGCCATTTCAGTCTGCAGTGATTGGGCCTGTTTCCTGGCCCACCTGCATCAGGTGAGACGCCGGAGTGATCTGGTGAAACATCCAGCCTTGTCAGGACGTGCAAGAACGTCCTGGATACGCTCTCTCTCGGCCCCTTTGAGGGCTTGGAGATTAGGGAGGAGATAAATGGTGCCGTCAGGAAGAAGAATAGAGCCGGTAGCCGGCGGATATGGAGAGCGAGGCAGAAGGTGAGCAGACAGGCAGAGAGTGTGGGTGGTGCTGCTCTCCGGACATGGAGGAAGTGACCTCGCCCAGTGCCGGGGTCAAGGAGATGGAGTATGTGAAGTGGCTGGGGGAGAGCTGACCCTGGTGCCATCCCCATGCCGGCCTATTTCGGCTGCAGAATTAATGCAGGTGCAACACTAAAACAGTCTTCATTTCAATTAAATGAAATGTACTCTAAACACTGGTAACTGTAGACAGGCCTGCTGGGGGTATGACTGGAAGTCATCCCAGGAGAGGGCGGGGACGGCAGGCGCCAGGAGAGGGCCCCGGTGGGAGGGGGGTCACACGTCATGAGAGGCTGAAATAATTTTGTCCCCAACCTGAGAATTGGGTGGGTCTGGCTGTAGGAAGAGCAGCAGAAATATGACACTGTCGATAGATGAGGTAGTACTAGCCACAGTAGTGATATTAGTAACATATTGATAGTATTAGTGATCATATTCACAGGTATAACTGACCCATTGAATTGAACGTAGTAACCAAAGTAATATGAGCTGTATAAGTTATAAAAAAAAACAGAATCACTTAATTTATTTATATCAAGGACCTTATAAGGAGTGTGACCGTCCACTGGCCCACTGCCATCAGAACACCCTGGGATTTTGCCATACAAATCCTGAACTGTGGGTAGTGGGATATTGGGCCATTCTTAAAAAAAAGACAAGCCTCCAGTTCACTGAGGGATGAAGGAGTTAAACATCCACCTTCAAAAAAATTCCAGAAAGGTGCAATGACACTTGGGTCTGATGACTGGGAAGATTATGGAAGGTGTTTGACTTCGCCGTGAGGTTCAGGAAACCATTGTTGCATATATTGTGTTTGTTATGCTTATCATCTTATGGGAACATCATGAGGGAAATATCCTCATATTCATGGGCCATTATATGAGCATTCAGGGCAATCATTTGTCCTAATGCCTCCCACAGGCTGGCTGTCCAGACCACCTAAACCTCCGTGATAGATAGACGTTGTGGGCTGAAGGCATCCTTTGGCTTTCTCCAAACATTAACCGGCACTGACCAGGACCCGTGCTTTTGTGCTCCTTAAACCAGGCTATGCATCCATGTACACTGGCTTTGGATGCAAGTGGTATTCAAACAGCAACCCTGTCATGAATTCTGGCTTTGTGAAGCCCACTGTATTTGGTGTTAGCTGACAGTGGGTCACAGAGGTGTTGTTTCAGTTCTGCGGTGAATTTTGAGGCTGTATTCTTGTGGTGTTTACCGACAGTAATGCTAAGTGTCCATCCGTCCCGGTCATTGAGCTTTGACTGGTGACCGCTGCTCCTCTTCGCCGACGCAGTCCGTTTGGTTATAGCGTACACTGTCATCATTTCTGAAGCTGCTCCTCGTGCCACATAAATAATTTCACAGTTATCGCACCTGTGACTTGGGCCCTGCCTCTTTGACCTCTTTGGAGCTCTCCTGATTGTCAGACCTCTTTCATAGCTGACACACATACTGCTAATTGGCATTCAACCTTAAATGACTCACCTTTGTGGCTACATTTGTAATTGCGATTTTGTAAGTTACTTCAAAGCCCTTTTCCATGTAGTGTTTCCATTATTTTAGCTATGTTAATAGTAAAGGTAGTAAAGTGATTTTCATTAGGAGCAGTATTGTGGTAGTAAGAGTAATGGTAGTATTAGAAGTGGTAGTATATTCATCAGGAGTAGTGTTGTGGTAGTAATAAAAGTGGTAGTATTAGAGGTGATAGAATTTTCACCTGGACTAATATTGTAGTAGTAGTAATAGTAGCAGGAGTAGTAGTAATAGCAGTAGCAATAGTAGTAGTATTAGAGGTGATAGCATTTTCACCTGGAGTAGTACCGTGGTAGTAATGACAGTAGCAGTATTAGATGTAATATATACTCATCAGGAGTAGCAATGGAGCAATAACTGAAATGGAAGTATCAGAGGAGATGGTATATTAATACTGCTGTGGTACTATTGCAATGGTGGTGTTAGATGTAACAGTATTTTATCACCAGCTGGTATTATTTGCTTTGCCTGTGCCCGTAATTGGTGAACGTGGTAAGAGACAGACATGTGGGGATTTGAGGGAAAGCCCATTTATCCCATTTCATACACACATCCGTAATGTCAGAAAGGTGTAGTACGAGCTCTGCGTGGAGCTGAGGAGCAGAGGCTGCCAGGTGTTAAACGGAGTCATACCTCTGTGAGGAGACAGCTTCAAGGCCGGGTAGGGGGAAGCAAGCTATTCTGGTGCCTCTGCCTCTGCTTCCATGCTGCAGCTTTACAGGCACCGGCCATCTGGAGATTCCTGAAGGCACACACGCTCTCTCACGGCAGTGACTCGGACAGGGCTGCAGGTGGCGTGTTCATTGACGGCCCGGACATGTGACCAGAAGGCAGTAGCTTGGATGGCAGCACTGGCCATGGCGCCACCTTTAGGTTTTCACTTATGGAAGTGGAGAAGCTCGAGCTGGAAAGGCAGTTATGTAACATAGCTGTTTTTGGCTGCTGTTTTGTTGCAATACTCTCCTGCCGCTAGCGGTGACTGACATACGTGGTGAGAAGGCCGCGGAGCAGGTGGCAGAGCCGGGTGCTTCGCGGAGGACGGCGGTACACGCCAGCAGTCCTGGGCGCAGCGTGCCAACCCGCTTTGTTGTGGTTAATGAAAGGGTGGCACGTTCTACATGTACATGATGAAGTCGGGTCACTCTCAGCTCCCGTTCCAGCTTCTGCCCGCTGCTGAAAGCTCTTTTTATATTACAAGACGAAAGCCACGGATACACTATTCGGTTTTCTTACTGTTAAACATGCAAGTAATTTTATTGTTTCGGTCATGCCCTGTGATGGGTTGGCACCCCGTCCTGGGTTATTCCCTGCCTGGTGCCAGTGGCTTCTGGGATAGGCTCCAACCCCCCACGACCCTGGATAGGACAAGCGGGTATGGATAATGGATGGATAGATGGTCCACTTGCTCAAACTTCCCCGGGTCTTCATACTTCCTGTGTCCCGCAATGTCGGCTCTGTCAGACGATTTTCTGTTCTGCAGTTATTATCAAATGCGGAAAAAAATCTGCCATTTCACACACAGCCGGGTAGCCATATGCAAATACAGCGAGTCAATTAAGCATGGAGATTCTTATCAGACTGCGAATCAAAGTGCCTTTGGTGTCAGACAGCTGGGTTTGGCTCCTCCGAATGGCGAATATGGCGCATCGGTGATCGTCAGCAGATCTAACGGGTTGTCTGTATTGTCTCGGCGCTGGGAAATTTCTATTTATCGCACATCTTGCCGCGGCTGGAATATCGCTCAGCAATTTAAACAACACTGTGGAAAAACAAAGGAGGAATTCTTGCTTGGATATTTTCGTTGCTTGGCCCATCCGGCGTCTCCTTGAGACTTTTTTTGACTGCAGAAGGGCTCTGTCATCCCTCAGGACTCTGCGGCCTCTCCCCTGTCTCAGAAATGCCGCTTTGCAGACAGGCTGCTTTTCTGACGAGTGGGAGGTGAACCTCAGGTAATATCTCGGTGGACAGTATGCTCCACATGAAGGTGGCCCCTGTGATGGCACTGCCACTGAGGTTCATCTAGCATGTGGCCACCATGCAGTAATGGGGAAAAAAACAGGCTCCAGTCCTCACCTGTGCTGGATCAATTAGTTCATTAATTGATCAGTTCATTAGCAGGTTTTTCTCCAAGGAGCCTCACTTTGGGGTGTCATTATGGATACAATGAGCAACTCTGGACCACTCGCACCACAGTCTGTATGCCAGGGGCTCAAACCTTGCAGCAACCCAAGTCTTTAACAGTGTCACATGACCTCTGTGTTAGAGAGAAAATGGCTTTGTTGTGAGAAGGGCATCCCTGGGACTGCTAGGAGGTCTGGGTCGAGGTGATTACATGTCATTAATCTACAGCTTGCATATCGATGGGCCAGTGGAAGACTTGGAATTCCGGGAATTCCCAGAACCATGACGTAGCAGATTCCATTGTGAACGGTTTATGTTTGTGCCATTAAGCCTATGCAAAGCAGCACAGTTCTGTCACCGCACAATGCCCAGCGGGATTCTGGTATGTTCCGGATTACCGGCACACCAGCCGGGAGAGCAGCACGGATGCGCAGCGGCGACGAGTTAGAGGGGACAAATCGTCCCGCGGCTCAGAAAGGCTGCATCCCGGGTCCGCTTGAGCGGAATGATTCAGACGCAGCAGCAGCCATTGCGGCCAGCATGGAGCGAAAATGCAGAGATTGGGATTCATCAGAGTCCAGTTTCTATAACAAAGAGCCTTTCGATAACAAACCGACGGCAAATTGAAGGCATTGGCCGCCGCTTATCGATGGGGAGGCCAAACGGGGGGGGGGGGCATAAAAAAATGACAGCGATAAGCTCACCGTGATGCTCGGTAAACAAGCATGTCTCTCTAATGCGACAACACGGTCACACGGCGGCAGGGGGGCATATTGCCGCAGGGCTGAGCCATGGCCACGTACCGCACCCGTCATCTTCTGCATTACCACGGCTGGCATGATGCACGTGTCAAAGCCCACCGAGACCCCAGGGGAGGGCTGGTGGGGGGGATTATTACATTGTTATTCATATAAACTTGTTTAAAGGAGAGGGATTTGTAATCATGCCCCCCCATGCCCTGCTTGCTGGCGCTGGCTCTGTGATTTCTATTAGAGGCAGTGAGATTAGATCAGACGGATGCGAGAAGGATTAGACTTAATACAGCTTCCTTAAGTACAGCTGTTCATCGAAATGAAACTCCAACGGACGATGAATAATGTATCCGGGGGGCGCCGTTCACTTGCTCAATGCACGTATGCATCACTTATCATGGGGCCCACACATCCCGCCACCGCAAGCCGCGGCGACTGCCGCGTTTCTAAACACGGAACCGACGCAGGAAGGGCGCCTCATAAACACCTGGCAGCTCGGCCGTTGGTGCGCTGTGGATGCGCGATCCGGTCACCATCAGAATGTCACACAACAGGTGGGAGAGAAGCCGCTGTCCTGAAACAGGAAGTCCCGCCTCCTTGGTCAGCTCCTCACGTCATTCATTACTCATTGGCCTCTGTTCACTTTTGTCTTCGTTTTTTTTATACTGGATCTATTCTAAGTGGGGATGGTTTTAAGCCAGTACATGGTGCCCATTAGAGCGCCCCCCTCTGGCAGATGTAGCATACACTGGGTAACAGGAGGAGCCCTTTGTATGATCATTAAAGTGACAGCCTTCCATTAGTACCCATTGTCGCTGTGCTTGGGGATCTGTGGCCACGCTTGACAACCGCTAAACGCTAAACTGGCCGTAAAATGAACGTGATGTAACTGGGTAATGCGTCAGCTGTCTGGAGGTGACAGGAGGATGCACCCTGTTTCTGTAGTTAACAACACGGCCTAAATGAACAAGGGCCTGTATGAAGATGAAATTGGGCTACTCATTACTGGTGGTAAATTAGATTCGTTTTATCAAGTGGTGCACCACTTTTGCTCCTTGGAGGACAGGCTATAATTTAATGAGAGTGTTTTCAGCCAAGCCGCTTTCACCCTTGATATTTTCGTTTGAGAATAAACAAGTCCTTTTCTCGAAGCCATTATGTTTCTTGCCTGCAGTGAGTCAATGGACTTACTCTTCGGTGCATGCGAATGGATCAAATCGGCAATACTACAGCCACGTCTATGGGCTCTCTCTCTCTCTCTCTCTCTCTCTCTCTCACTCACACGCACACGCGCACCCACACAGACACACGCGCCTGCACTGATTATAGCCCTTTACAGCCGTCGCGTTTAAAAACCCTTAATCGGGATGATCCGCGATGCGCTCTTGTACTGCTTGGCAGAGACTCTCCCGGGTTGTTTAGTAATCGGCCGATCGTAACACTGGCTGCGCGACTACATCTGTAAAATGTTATATACGGGAACATTCCACATACAATAAGCACCCGCGGTATAAATAGATATGTTTAACATGCGTGTGGAGTCTTAATCCAGGTTAGAGGAAATTCCGGAACCGAAATGAAAGTGTCATTGTGGTTCTGTTGTCGGCATCACCAAACCGGTTCGTAGTCTAAAGCGCATATAGCGCCATGAAGCCCACAGCTGCGATGCGCCGTCTCGGACGGAACCTGTCCCTCACTCTGCCCTCTGACACGGCGCTTTTCAAAAGTCACTCATCATATTTCTCATTTGAGGAGGGTTTAATTTAAGCAACAAGCTCATCTCGTTGGGATTCATTTTCACTTTCTCTGAGATTAATAGTTTAATTAAAAGGTTGCTCCTGTACAGCGGTTGGAAGAATGAGAAAACGAAGCGACATTGCACTTGTGTCGAGGCTCGGAGAGTGACACTTTGTGGGTACATTTCTCTATGTTTGACCATTAAATAGGCCTGTATAGAGTCGAAATTCTCCTTACAGACCATCAAATGTATATAATTACCCAACAGAAGACATTAATAGGGATTATGTAATGAAAAGGAGTTCAAAATAAACTAAGAATTCCCCAAAGGCTGGTTTTGTATTCAGTCTATTGTGGAAGCAATGTTGCGAAATAAGAGTTTGTCAGTCTTGTCGAGGATTGCACGTCTGATTGCTTAGCTGCAGGGAGTCTTTATTTAGAAGTGTTGCCATATTTTCTCAAACCAAGCAATATGGGTTTTAGAACTCCGCGATGAAGAAGTTGTCATTGCTTTTATGACAGTTGCTGGTATAGTTCATTTGCTTAATTTTCGGTTCAGGGACGGTTTAAACATACCGGCACTGAATCTGTTTAAATTACCCTGTAAAATATTGGAGAAAAGCTCTTTGGTGCTGCTGATCTACTGCTTTTTAGTGTTGATAATAAAGCTATGAAAGTAACAAACAAAAAGAAAAAAATAAACATTTAAATTTATGATATATTAGCAGATTGAACAGATTATCCTTGGTATTTTTAACAACACGTTTCAGATAAACGGTAATAAACAAATACAAATAGAATATATGTGTATTGGTAACTTAATTTTAATATTAACAAAATTAATTGGTGAATAAAATTTAGATAAATGTTTACTTTTGGTAGTCGTTATGTATTTTTTGATGTGCATTTCGCCTCGATCTTGCGAGATCTAGGATCCTTCTGCGTGCCTTCGCCTTTTCTTGCCACCACAAGGAGGCGGTAGGTGTTGTATGTTATTTTTTTCAGGAATAAACCTCGCAAACGGCGCTTTACCGCTCTTTGGCTGCACTCTGGTTCATCACCGCCGAGCTTTTTGCAGAATACGAGTGCTCCTGAAATCGGCCCCCAGTGAACCGGGGCCGGTCCTACGGGTCGCGGCTTGACCGTGCGCCTTTAACGGGAAGGGACCAGGACCCGGGGCTGCCGCCGCCGCTCCGCAAATCTGATGCTTTACTGGGGGGAAAGTGTAGAGTGCGGGAGAAAGGCGCCGCGGCTCCGGGTGAAGCAATACTGGGGGAGATGGAAGTCGTTTCCACCTAAAGAGACTTGGGGAGCCGAGGCTCTACTATAGGAAACGGACGGAAAACTGCTGAAGTAACTCAGCAATGAGTTGCACTTAATTTCCTCAGTTTGCGTGAGATTGACTACTGAGGATTACCCTAAAATATTTATCAATATTTACTCACGTGCTTGACTGAATATAGACACTGTAATAATCTTCTAATGCCAATATTTTCTGTAAATATAGCGTATGAATGAGGACGATGAGATTATTCAAGCCATGCAACTTCAATAAGCAGACTTAAACAAGTGGAAATACCTCGCCGAGAACAGCTGCTTGGAAGACGGATAAAGAGATTAAAAAAGCAGGTGAGGTCAAGCGAAGCCTTGAATTCATTATTTCGAAATAAAAAAAAACTTTACCGTCTGAATGACGATGTATTTTGGAAATAAAATGGGCAGCTACTTTGATATCTACCGCGAACTGTAAAAATTTATTTGTCCGCTTTTATTTGCCGCTTTAAGGTTTAATCTGTCGCCTGTTGTTATGTAATGATGTTATAATATCCCCGTTTCTGACTCCCTCATGTGCTGCTATGCGTGTACGTGTGTGCGCTGACCTCGCTTTATTATAAAGGGAATAAAGGAGTTTTCGGGCAGGATCTAGCGGTGAAGTTTGCTGCTGTGGCATCCCCCCGGCTCGGTCGGGGCGGGTTGCGGTGGCGCTTGCACGGCTGGTCACTCTTTTGCAGAAGCCGATAACTCCGCGGATTGTCTTCAGGAGCGCAGATCAGCTTCGGGATCGTAGAGCCGCTTCAGCGCCGCAGATCAGCCCCAGCCAGGCTTCATCTGTCACTCCCGGCGTCGGTGGTCGTCCCTTAGAGCGCCGGGGGTGGGTGCTGGCATGAGCGAGGGGGCAAAACTTACCAGGGGCGCATAAATGAGCTCCAGCATGGAATGGGGGCTTAATGCCTGGCACCCCCCACCCCCGCACATGTAGTTTGTCGCTTGATTTTTGGGCGGCACTTTGACAGGAGAACTGCCGTGTGTAATCACGTAGTTCATTTACCGATGCCATTATTAGACGTAGTATCCACCGTACTTTACAGGCAATATAATAAAACGCAGAAAAAATGGGAAAGCAGCCAGGTTGGTTGATGATGGCTAAAATTAAGTGTTAAACTACCGGTATTGAACCCTTTTTTGCCTTTCATACGGCATGAGCATCTTGTATATCACCATTTTACTCATCTTGACTAGCCTACTCTGGGAATAGGACAGTAGGATGACATGTACCCTGAGTAATAATACATCTCGGTGTGTGCAGCACAGGTGTTAATAATGGAGGAGAACTGCAAACCCCGAGGTTTTATCATGATGTTACTTCACGTTGCCCCAGTAAGTAGAGAAGGAGAAAATGAGGACGGCGCCCGTTTTGCGCCTTGAGTTTCCCCGCTTTTCAGTTGTTCCGTGTTATAAGCGCGCTTCCTGACCCAAATCCTCCGCAGACACACGCGAAAATAACTTCTTGTGTTTTCTTGCGAGCACTTTCAACATTTCGATGGAGAAAATGTTACGGAGGATTGAACTATAGGACATGGGGATTAGCAGGCAGGAGTTCGCCCGCCACCTCAGAAACAGCAGCAATATGGTGTTATTTTTGGGGAAGTACGGCTAAACCGGGGATAAAGGAAATAAGCAGAGCCGGATGCGGGTTGCCGGGTGCGGGATGCGGACTCGGCGTGCGGCTCAGCTGTCAGTCCCGCACCGTAATGCGCCCTTTCACGGAGCAGCCAAGGTCGCTTTGAACTGAACCTCCAGTTTAGATGGCTTAGCCGTTTGATCTACCATTTTCTGACATAATTCGCTTCAATCAATCGTCCATTTCCGCAAGTTAATTCACAATCTTAAATCTATCTGAACGTAAATGCCCGTTAAGGAAATGCGGTGTAAGCGCACATTCTGAGGAGAGATGGCAAACCACATATGTAGCCTAATTATTATGTTTTATTTTTGTATCGTTCATGCTTGTCTTTTTCACTCTGGACTCGCCCCAGCATCTGATTTTCCAATGTCCATAACACATCTGCGGGACCGCTATTGCCGGGAACATGTGGGATTGATCTCCACTGGAAGGCCCGGACTTCACCCATTTTATCATCTCCATCTTTCTCTGTACTGTCCTCCTGTTCCCGTAAATGTGCTTAGTCAATGCTTCGTTTTAGTCTGTAGCTATTTGAACCTTTATATATCCTGATTGCAGAAGGTGTGTGTGTCTTTGTATGTGGGAGGGGTCGTTTCTAACAGAAAGCACCATCACCTGAATTTTCGAGTCCCTCTCGAAATTTAGCAGGCAGTCAAATGTCAAGCGCACTGTAAACCGCAGTAGAGTTATTCATTTTAAGCTGATGGATGCAGGGGGAGAGAGGGGTGTAGTGTGTGTGTGTGTGTGTGCGTGTGCCTTTCAAGGAGCGTGCCTGTTCCCATGTGTCTGTATGTGCGTTCACACTTGTTTTGGAGAATGTGTGCGTCGGAGCATGTCTGTCTGTGTGTATGTGTGTTTCAGCGTATGTGTGTGTCTGTGTGTGTGTACCCACCTATTGTATCTGAAGACTCTCTGAAACAGGGACCTGATTAAAAAGATTGGGAAGGATATTACAAAAGTGTCACCACGTTTGTAGGTGGAATTTCGGAGACTCATTGCTCCAGGTGTGAAAAGGTGGCTTTGTCAATGGGACCCGGAGCCGGGAGGCTGTGGGGGGGGGGGGGGGGGGGGGGGGGGGGGGGGGGGGGGGGGGGGGGGGGGGGGGGGGGGGGGGGGGGGGG
>JAODLD010000002.1:27807507-27829165 GCA_026781065.1 Mormyrops boulengeri | reverse complement strand
CCCTGTGTCTGGCAGCTGCTGTCTGATGCTGTCCGTGGCCTCCTGCCCCACGCCCTCCCTCAGTAATGTGTCTCTGCGCCGGCCCCCCCCCCCCCCCCCCCCCCGGCTAGCTTGGCAGCAATTCCACGTTCCCTTTATTATTTCGGGCCGTATCTGTGGCCAGTCTCCACGGCGACGCCTCCTTCCCCCTGGCTGCAGCGAGCTCCCAAACGATTAGTGATGCTGGGGCATAGTGCAGGGTGCAGAGTCCGCCACTGAGTTCATGCGGTATAAAAGCAGGTACAGCGGGGGCCTTTGGACGTCGCCGTGATATTAAATACCTGCTGATCACTTGGGGGGGGGGGGGCTATGTGGCATTGCGAGGCCTGGAAATTTTCAGATTTCAGACATAGGCATTTCAAGGCACCAAAATGACTCCCGTAAGCTCAGCTCTTTTCTGCCAGGAGACAGCATCACCTTTGTGACGTGTCCCCCGCCCTCATGCCCCACAGTAACCCCCCCCCTCCAGTGTTTTGAGAGCATATGGTGGTTAAATAAACGCCTGCCCATCTGTCCTTGGTACTTATTATTCTAATGACCGCTTTGTTCCCGCTAAACGCATGGGCGCGGCCCTTTACACGGCGATAATGAGCGCGCCGAGTGACTCACATTAGGTTGCGGCCAAATGAACCCCCTATCAGACAGCCCTATGGTTCCCTTGCCCAGCCAGGGCTCAACGTCTGCCCAACCCACTGCACGCTCGATATTCAGAGGCTGTGCTGTCATGCCATAAGGCTGCCATAGTGCCTCTGCACTACACGAACCCTGGGAATTCTACACATCCTTCAATCCGTCCATCCATCTTCAAACCATCCATCCATCTTCTGTCATCTATCCTCTATCCATCCATCTTCCATCCATCCATCATCCATCTTCTGTCCATCTGTCTTCTATCCATCCACCTTCAATCTATCCATCTTCTGTCCGTCTGTCTTCTATCCATCCATCTTTCTTCCATCCATCCATCTATCATCTTCTGTCCATCTGCCTTCTATCATCCATCTTCAATCTATCCATCTTCTGTCCGTCTGTCTTCTATCCATCCATCTTCCATCCATCCATCCATCTATCATCTTCTGTCCATCTGCCTTCTATCATCCATCTTCAATCTATCCATCTTCTGTCCGCCTATCTTCTATCCATCCATCTTCCATCCATCCATCATCTTCTGTCCATCCGTCTTCTATCCATCTTCAGTCTATCCGTATTCTGTCATCTGTCTTCTATCCATCCATCTTCAGTCTATCCATATTCTGTCCATCTGTCTTATATCCATCTTCCATCCATCCATCCATCTTCTGTCCATCTGTCTTCTATCCATCCATCTTCAATCTATCCATATTCTGTCCATCTGTCTTCTATCCATCCATCTTCATCCATCAATCTTCCATCCGTCCATCAATCTTCTATCCAGCCATCCATTCATCCACCCATTTTCAATCAATCCATCCATAGGGCACAGGGCAGGGCACACACCCACACACAAGGACCAATTTAAAGACTCCTTTAACAGCATGGAACCCAGAGATAAGTCACACAGACACGGTCAGGACGTGCAAACTACTGCTGAGGCAGATTTTTCAAATATTGCGAATATTTTGTTGACTATAAAGAGATGATCAGATTCCCTCTGATCAATCTGTTTGCTGCAGTCTGGGGGAAACTTCTGACAAGCTGTTTCTATCAGGCTATTTCCTGAATAATTCATTTCTGAATAATACTGATTTTTAAATTGAAAGCAGCGGGTTGTGCCTCTGATTCAGAGCCATGGATCCAAGCAAGCGGCGTGATCTTCCCTGCCACCCTCTGCTGGATAACTGCTATAAGATAGATAGATGATGGATGGATTCTTCTGTTTGCTTAATAGATTGTTGGATGTTCTGTTAGTTTAAAACAACAGCGTTTCAGATTTTTGCACCCAGACATAACAGCAAGCCCCCTTCAGGCACCGGTCTGCTATGGTCTTTAACCAATACGCCCCCTGCTGTTCACTTCTGCTGTTTTCTGCAGTTTCACAGATTGGTGAACATTTGAATATGGAGGGTGAAGTCAAGGTCACGCTGTTTTCTCCGTTTTCTCCAGAGACAGGTCCAAGGTCATTATAAGATCAGAGAAGCTACCATTTGTCAGTGAACAGAAAGACATTGATGTTGTGCCTCTTCAGAGAGCCTGGGGGGTTTTGGGGTCTCGGTGGTGTCCTGAACATCGATGGTTCCTCCTCTCCTTGCAAACTCCACAGGAGATCTAACAGGATGCTTCCAGCTGCAGATGGAGATCAGAGCAGGCGGGCTTCTATCGCTGAGCCCCATTAATCACATCTGCGTTTATCTCATTAATATTTAAACGTGTAATGTTTTCAACTAAGGGTCATGTGACTTTCAATCAGCTCACGGTCACGCCCAAGAATTTCCATATAAGGAGCAGAAGGGTCTCTGTGTCAGGTGTAATTAATTCCTTAATTCCTTCGAAAATCAGGTACGTCCTTCTGCTTTTATGACAGTAATGCCGTCATGGTGGGCTGCCTTTGTGGGTGTATTTTCAGAGGACTTCCTCTTGTAGTGCACTAACCATTCTGCCATGCCATTCAACCTGAACACCGCAGCTGGGATGCAGTCATGTGACAAGACAGTGGGCGGGGCATACATCATGGCTCTTAATCAGCCTTTATATACTCCCGTGGCACTTTCATTTGTTTTGCTGACAGAAATGGGGGCAAAACAAGATCAGTTTATTCTAAAATTTAATTTCAGGTTAAAGCTGCATTTAATTTGTACCGGCGCCCGCTGTTGGAATGGAAACCTGAGGCGCAGTTACTCACCGGGAGGCCGCTACGCCCTGAGATGGAGTAGACGGCCTCACAGCAGCCTGGGCTGCAGGACAGCCTCATTATGATCTTCATTAGCTACCATTTAGTCCAGTTCACTTCCTTTTTAAAGAAAAAATTATGTGTATAACAAACAGTCACGCTGTTTTGTGGCTGTTTTACATGCTTGCAGTACAAATATTCACTGGTTAAATTAAACCAAGCTACTAACGTGAGCGACGAATCGGAATCTGGGGAGTCCTGCCACAACTACAGTCCCCTTTTTCTCCACCCTGCTAGCCACATCACTGTTTTTGAGAACGCAGGGTCAGACGGTCCCTGGAGTAATAGTGGGTTTTGCTCAGGAGCCCAATGGTGGCATCACTCTGCCAACCCTGTGATTTGAACCAGCGACCTCCCGCTCACAGGCACTAACACCTGGTAGTGGGTCATGTGACATGTCGCTCACTACCAGCAACCATTCTGCTGCATCAAAGCCCGCGCAGCCATAAACTCACAAGGCGCCGTATCATAGCAATCCCGCACACGGCTAAGGGTTCCGTCTCTGCGCTCCAGCATCGCCCCTCCCCCCCCATGCCCCCCATGCTGCCATATCCCACTTCCTCATTCTTTTCTTTCTCAACGTTATAGCTAACAGGATTCGGAATAACGGGATCAAATCCGAGACGTAGGCTGTCGATTCTAAATATAGATTCCTTGTGGGCAGGATGGTTATTGACGGGAAAACAAGATTTTTCTTCGGATTTGTGGAATTTCTAATTAGCAGCAGAAACTGCTGGTGGCAAGCGCGGAGGCTGCGGGGCCCGTTTGGATCCATGGAGAGAAATTTGGGGCGAGGAGAGAAAGGGTGCCATTTATGTAAGAGGGAGAAAAGAGGAGAGTAAAGGCAGCGGAGGCGCACGGCAGATCGGCGTGACGAGCGCATGAAATGGTGTTAGAGGAGTAGCGTGGAGGTGCGGGGAGGCGCGGCTTCATCGAAGCTATTCTGCACACTAAGAGCACGGTAATTATGGCACAGGTGTGCATAGCACAATGTACTTAAAGGCAGAGAGCAGGTTAGGAGACGGGGCAGCTTTCCTGAAAAGCAGAACAGCTATTCCTCTTTCCTGCTGGTATTTCTCGGGGGTGGGGGGGCGGTTGAGGGCGCCGTCAAGAGCTGCCGCCAGGTACCTGAAGTCCAGAGGCCCCGACAGAGCTAGATTAGACTGGACGTAATTGAAAATGGATCAGCGGGAAAAGGTCCACTCAGCCACGGATGGGAGTAGGCAGGAGCTCTGAGACTTAATGGAGACCTGTGAGATGGCTCGGTGTGGCCGTCTGTTCGACTGCCTGATCCTGTGGGACCTGGTGCTTGCCGCTCAGAGAAAGACTCAAGCTCAGCAAGCTGCCAGGATTCTCCAGAAAGCTACGTGTGCCATGCAATTATGACTGATTTCCTTGGGAGAAGATTTGGGTTGGGGGGGGGGGGTGATTCTTTGAAAGACATTGTGGAAATGGGTCTGTTTTTACCCCCACCCTCCGCAACCTTCGCCTCAGGGAGGATTAACAAGAAAAAGAAAATCAAACCCGTGTGCTCGTGAATCCTCCGCAGAGTGCACATGACACGCAGACAGCCGTCGGGGCATGGGGGGGTTGCCAGCCTGGCTGGGTGACCCCCCCCCCCACATTATGGAGTGAGGCAGCAGCCCGTACTGAGCCACAGTGTCTGTTATCAAGCCTGCGCCGCATGCTCAGCATGGATTGCGGCCACGGAGCGTTGGGGCTTCCCGTTGTCTGTCTCGCTTCCGAGTGCGGTCACCCATCAGTGCTGGGGCCTGCCCCTTCTTTCAGTTCATTCCCAATCCCTGAATTCCAGGCTTTTTCAGTTTATTTAATAAGCCACCTGTCCCTGTGAAACTGGGAAATTAGGATATTGTAATTTTCAGGCCATATGCAGTAGCCCCACGTTTGGACCAATTGTTAGGGCACCACATGGGTTGAGTCAGGAAACTACTGAACACAGTCACACACAGCCCCTGGGGGGGCAGGGCCCAAAAACCAGCTCCGTACCCAGAGGGCAACCCCCACCCACGTCCCACGAAAGCAGGGCCGGCAGACTGGCTTTAAATTGCAGCGCTTTGCGGTGTCGGTAAAAGCACGCCAGCAGGTGCTTTGTGCCACTAATTCGGTGAAGTGGCTATTTGATCCATGGGGCCACGAAGATACGCCCCCAGCGGGTGTAAGCTGGGTGTTAACCGCTATTGTATAACCGCAGCTAAACAGACAAGCGAGCCTGGCAGTGGATCTGACTGAAGTGTCACATCAGTTACCACATGGAGACCTGTGATTGGTCAGTTTTCACTGCACCTCAGAGTGTGAGTGCTGCATGTCAGAGCGCAGATGAATATGCACATTCTGCAGAAAGCAGCTTATTCATTTTAATGTTTGAAGTGAACTTTTTGAACTTTGCATGACAGCGAAAAATAAAGTTGAGCTTGGGGACCGCCACCTGCTGGGTGGAGGATGGAACTACAGCTGAGATGTCCCATCGTTGAATGTAAGTGAGATTGTGGGAGTTTGTGTACTTTGCGGCGTCTTTGTAACCCAATGCTCCATCCAGTGAGAGCCCAAACTTTTACTGCCATCTTATTTTTTTGTGAAAACAGCCAGACTTGTCTTTGACATTTATTGGCTTACCATTTGCTGCATGGCCGGTCACAGGACTGCGCTCCCTCATCCCTCTGAGAACATGAGGAAGACCCATAGTGACCATGGTCTGCTTTCCCCCTTCCCACCAGCAGGGGCTGCCCTGCCTCCCGGGGAGAGCAATTCCTCTGGGGTTCTCCCTCTGCGGTCACAGCTCCGGCGTGACAAATGCCTGCGATTAAAAAACGCGCGGGTGCAACACATCAGCGTGTTTAACGATAGTCAAACAGCGAGGCTAATTAGCTAGCATCAAACGAACTTACGCTTCGGCAAACAGGGTTACATAACACTGCCAGACCTTAATAAAACATCATACAGTGCGATGTGTAAAGTAATATAAATCATTTAGAAATTCCAATATGTCATACTGCTGCTATCGTAGATTTTTCATATATAGGATTGCACTTTTAATTTTAATGAGCTGTTAAGCTCTTGCGCTGTTAACTTTAAGGCTGTGAAGCCGTCTGATGAATCAGGAAGCGTTCACACTGTACTGCAGGATGAGATCGGCAATGACTGTTACTGCATATTTCAAAGATCAGCTGGTCGTCTAGGTCAGTGTTTCCCAGCCCGGTCCTCAGGGACCGCCAGACAGTCCACGTTTTTGCTCTCTCCCAGCTTCAGCAAAAATGTGGACTGTCTGGGGGTCCCCAAGGATCGGATTGGGAAACAATGTTCTAGGGCACACTACACAGTTTCTATGTGGTGAGGTGGCTATTTTTTTTTATCAGGCACTTTTATCCAAAGTAATGTACAGTTGAGAAAACAGGGTCAGTCAGTCCCTGGAGCCATTGGCGTTAAGGGCCTTGTTTAGCGGCCCAGCAGTGAAATCACTTTGTCGACCTGGGGATTTGAACTGGCAGCCTTCCGATCACAAGCACAGCATCCTAACCCACTGAGCTATAGAGCGCCCCTGTTAGGTTTCATTAAAACTTCATGTCTCCACACTGAAAATGATCAGGAATGAGATGGGAGGGAGGCTTAGGCATTTCAGAGTGCAGTGTCCACCACACCCCCTACATGTGAGGCTTGGCGTGTCAGTGAAACAGGCCTGTATCCTAACTGTAGATCAGTGGCCCCGCCCACTTCATGACATTACATATCACTTGCCACAGAGTTGCAGCCCTCCTCCCATATGTGTACAGAGTGTGTTTCATAACCCAGCGGAGTGGATAGGGGAAATCAATAAGCAATCTGGGTTATAATTAATTAGGGGGCCCCGGGATGGATTACTGCTCCACTCCGGAGTCACGCTGGAGTTGGTCCTGATGTGAGAATGATCATCGATGCCGAGGCTGAAGAATCAGGCCATCGTGGTGGTGGTGTTGGGAGAAGGGGTGCTGATCATAGACCTGACCGGGGGGGGCTAGCAGGTCCCCGTGTTCCGCCATCAGTCAGCCCGGTGCTGCCTGTGTGTCCGCCGCCCCATTAGCCGCCGCCCCCTCCCCCCACCCCCCCTTCCTGATCACTGTCATCGAATGTCCCCCATCATCACTCAGCTGGGGTCTATAACTCCGGCTGACAGATGGGACCGTCTGCAAATTGTCAGAAATGACAAATAATTGGTCGTTTGGTTTTTTCTTTTCTTGCACATGTGCTTTGCGTGTCGTACCGGGGAGGTGGACGTCACAGTGGCGATGTCACACTGCATTCTAAATGCATTCTTCGATAATATTAGCATATGCAACGTCATCTTTCCTACAGTAGTGGGGGAGCTGGTAGGTAAGTCTGTGTTTGGCCACCAAACCCTAAATCACAAGCAGGTTAGTTTGGGTTTGCCGCGTCATCGAGGTGTCAATGGTCCTAAATGAAAGCATTGTGAACATTGTGAACACTCACACACAAACTAATGACACACTGATTACACACTGTAAGAGATTACACACTGATTACAAACTCCCCAGAAATCTACCAAGGGGGTACTAAAGGTAATGAACACCCTGGATTGGTTGTTTGGCACTTTATCATATTTTAAAGTCACCAAAAATTTCTGCCAGCTTTCCAATGTACCGACTGTGGTTTGGTAATATTTTGGCGCAGACCTGCAGGGCTCCAGCTGTGAGTGTGTATGGAGTTTGTGTGTCACTAGGAGTTCCCCGCACCACGCCAGGCCCCCCATCTCTGCCCCTGCCCCGCTGCAATGTGAGGCCCTAACTGGATAAGACATTATTGAAAAGAGACGGATGGACATATATCCTCATTAATAACCACCGCAGCTTGTTTCATCATCTCCCAGGCTACACCTGAGAGCCAGGTATGGCGGAGAAATTTAGCACGAGGGGACGTGTCGGAGTCTGGGGTCGAGCTTGCTGGCCGCCAGCTTCCTGATGCGGCCTCCCGGTCATGCATCTCTGCTGGGCATTTCACAAGGCCCTTAACCCCCAAAAATACCTCCCAAAAATGTTCCAGATAAAGGGCTGCTTCACTCTCACCTCTATGTCTATGTATGTATCAAAGACGGGAGCAAGATGGGATAAACTATCTGGCATCTGGGAGCGGGGTCCATTTTCTTGCTGCTCATGTGACCACTGAGGGTGACATCATGTGGGAAAGGTCAAGTTGTACAAACCTTCATTACACGTTCTAACCCCATGGAGATGGGAGCACCAAATCTGTTACCGGACGGATCACACTTACATTTGAGCTGTACTACGATTATGACCAGAATATTAGAAAGTAATGAGAATGTGAAGTCTGCTTTAATGTCCTCATATTCAGATGCTTCTCTGTCCGCATTTTAAATGCACACAGGCTGGGTGTTCTCGTACTCGGAGGGCCTGCAAACTGGGCTTCGTGTTCTGGTGCTCTGATCACCCTGGTCTCCTTGACCTTGTGGGTAGTGGGGAACTGTTTTCTTCAGCTGTAGACCAAATGTGATCAGGACAGAGGTCACAAAGGGTCATGGAAAAACTGATGACATCACATTCACACAAGCATTTTCCAATATGACCAAACGCACATGGATAGGTTACATTTAAAATGTTTTTGTTTCTTTTTATTTGAGTAGCTGAAATTAAAGTAATGTGCTTGCACCCTTAAAGGGGTCAAACTGTGAGGTATGATGTCCTGTTTTGTCTCTTGGATGATAACCCAGATGTGACCATGTCTGTGAACATGACCACCGCTAACAGCTGTTGAATCTCAGTCACACCAGTAGGTCCATGTCATGACTTTGATTCACATTCATATAAAAACCTGATGCAATTCTTGTGAAAACGATTTCTTTTATGTTACAGCTTGTCAGAGGTAGCAAAACCGCTGGAAATTAACATAACATAAAAGTGGTAATTACATGATCATTTGTGAACTCATAAAAAGCTTGGCAAAAGCCAGTCGCTGATTAAGTAATTATGCAGTGGTGTATACCCATGCCTCTGCTTGCTTTATGAAGTTTAATTGTAATTAAACATAAATTAAAAACCTCATTGTTAAGTTACAGGAGCCCCATTGGAAAGCATTTTCCCCGTCAAAAAAATCTTTCTATCTGTTTACTTAACGGATGTTCCCGGAATCCCAAAAACTGGCCGGTTGTACAGGAAGGTGTGGATTTGGTGCACTGTCCCGTTTGAGGTCTGGCAGATGTGTGTAGAGAGTGACACAGTGGGGGAGCCTTAAGGCTTCAGGATTTTGGATTTATCGTGACATGCTGATGTTTTTATTTTGGTTTCAGTCAGTGTGACTCCGGTGCATTGTGGGTAGGGTGTGGGAGTGCGGTCAGCAGGGGGCTCTCGGGTTGCGGTGTGGGTATTGCTGGGTCTGGGGTGGCTCTCTGTATTTTATTAGTTACCTTCTTACTTTTTCAGAGAGTTTCATGCTTGTATAACTTCATCACAAATTAGAATTTTCCTTGAAAATTTATAAAACCAAGATCTTTTAGCTTCCTCAGCCAGGTTCCGACATGTAGTGACAGGTCACTGTCATTTTCTGCTTGAAGTCTCCATACCAAGCTGTGGCAGGAACAAACAAACATCTGATCTAAACAAAGTAAACTGTTATCTAAACAAACTGTTACATAACAAACTGTTACCTAAACAAGCTAAGAGCTCACCTAAACAAACTGTTAAACTAAGATCTGACCCAAACGAGCCAAACTGTCAGCTAAAGAACGAAGAACTGATCTAAACAAACTAAAACAAAGCAAGATCTGACTCAAACAAACCAAACTGTTACCTATAGGAATCAAAATTTGACCTAAGCAAACCAGTTACCTAAATGAAGACTTGACCCAAACAAACCTAACTGTCAGCTAAACGAAGACCAGTGACATGTACTATGAAGCGGGGTTACAGGCTTATCGGGGTAACTTGTCGGATTTAAGGTAGTCTGGGCAAAATGTAAGTGAACGAATATTAAGTCAATTTCAACTGTGGTACGTAAATCCAACAAGTTACCCCGATAAGCCAGTAACCCTGCTTCATAGAACAGGCACCCAAACATACTGTACCACCATCTAACCCAAACAAACAAAACAGTTACTAGGTCAAATAATCAAACTAAGTTGTAACTTATTCAAGCAAAACTGAGACGAAATTGTGACCTAAACAATCCAAGTATTCGCCTAAACATTCCAAGCTTCCTCTTTTGAAGTTTTCCTTTTCAGATAGGATGGTTACTATTAATTTGTAAAGGGAAGTTCATTTGCGTTCAATATTTTGTTCACTCATGGCCACCACAGCCTAAGGGCACCGCGGGTGCAGGACTCCATAGCTGGTGGATCTGGAACACATGAGTGGGTGTTAATTCGCTAATTGTTCTCAAGATGTTTCCCTCCCCCTGATGAGGCGAGTGAGAGTTGAATCACATGTACAGTGGACTCACAAGCGTGAAATTCTGCCCCCGGCTTCATATCTAACCGAACGCCATCACACAAAAGGCGGTTCAGGCTGGGCCGCCCCCAGGATTCCACCACAGTACCACGGAACCGCCAGCCTGTCTCTTGGAATTAGAGACGGCTGAGCAGAGGGGATTGAAGACCACCGCCTGCCTCTGTGGAAGCACTCCATGCGGCTCTGCCATTGCCCATGTGGGTGGTGAAGGAGGGAAAAGCTGTCTTGTATTTAAGAATTGGTAGTAAACAGTTATAGGTTTGATCCAGAGGGTTTTTGGGGGTGGGGGGAAGCTCCGGAGATTTTTTTTCTTCTTCTGACACTGTGACTCCTTTGTTTCTCCTTTCCATTGCTGATTTGGGAGGAGTGGTGCGTGATAATGTGTCTTGCCGGATCATGTGGTTCTGCACGTGGTTCTGCACTGGGGCTGTGGGGATAAAAGGCTGGCCAGGCTAATAAGTTTCTGTATTGCTGCCTGTCCCATGAAATTAACAAAAAACAAAAACACGTTTTTGTGCTCAAATGTAGGAATCCATTTCATTTGATAAAGAAATCGATAATAGATCAGTCTCCACTGGTCAATAGAGAAGTGAAGCATATTAGGACAGAGATGGATTACAGCTACCTCTGGTGGGGGAAGTACAGTCAGTCCGTGGGGGGAATCATCTCCGATTGTTCCACCCCCCCCCCCCAAGCCGCCATTTGCAGTTTCCATTCGACACAAATAGCCCCTTCTGCTAGACCTGAACCACTCTCCAATGCACACCCACAACTTTGCGCATTCAGGAGTGACACAGAAGCGGAGAGCCGTTGGACGTGAGGAAAGTGAAATGCCATCCGGTTCTCAAACCAATCGAACTCCAGGCTGTGCTGAAATGCGCCTGTGAAATTATCCTGAAATTTTTGTTGTTGTGTTAAAAGTGACGCCACGCTGGCTCACCTGTGGGGGTGCCGACGCGTCGCTAGAATGTGTTTCTGAGCAGCTTCTTAATGTAATTTATTAAACCAGCAGCTGTATTGTTTTACTAACAACCCTTGTGGTCTTTTCAGCTATTTATCAGCACTGGAGAATCCCACTGTCACACATAGACAGAAAAAGCCATCATTACTGGAGTGCCAGGAGGGCTATTATGGGATGTGTTATCGGCAGCGTGATTCATCTCAGTATCCCCGTGAACATGTGTTTGCACCATGGTGCGATATTGCGCGGTAAATACGCCCAGGCGCGGCTCGCCGCTGCGGCTCCACAGATCCACCGCCGTTCGCATTTCAAGTTGTGTTCATGAGTACTTTTGCCGTGGTCTTCACCACTATGTGTTCTGCGTGCTGCAGAACATTCCTTTCCTTCCTCCAGTGAACTGCATGCTGAGACGGACCCAGAACCCGAATCCTGCGGAATGCAGCCCTTCCTGTTTGCTCCGAACCGAGGACGTCCGTCTCTGGGCCCCCCCCCCCCCGGTGCTGTTTTTCGGGACAAATCACGGGACTGTAGCAGATGAGCTACCAAAACTGTGAGGAGTTAGAGAACATGGCAGATTTACCCCAGAAATCGAAGGTAGCTGAGCGTGGTGTGGCAGATCAAAGACAGGGCACCCCCTGCTGGAGGAGGAGGAGAGCAGGCGACATGATTACAGGTTGTGTCCCAGTCTTCCTGTGAGGGACCCTTCCGCCGGCATTGCCATGGCACCTCTTGATCAGGACTGGTGATGCACACAAGGAGGCAGGATTTTCTCATCTACCTGAATCCTGCCCTTTGTGCTACAGGTCCCTTCAGGCCCTCAAGCATTGTGTCCCCCCCCACCCATGTCCAGCTTAGCGTGGTGTCCCCCATCCTGTGGTCCCCACTGTGGTAATTAAGCAGGATCCCATTTCCAGGCTTTCCACTCTTTCCACAGCTGGCTTTATTTTAGCATGCTAATTATCATCTCCTTAATTGGAATACGAATGAGGTACAGGCTGAATTTGGAGGTATTCATGGCAGCTTTGTAATAATTCCAGCTGCCTTGTGTCTCTCAGTAAAACATCTGCCAGCTTTACACGTGTATATCTTAACAATTTAGTTATGAGGGACCAGGCCATTAGATAACACAGAATGCATAGATATTTAAGAATTACATATATTTTCCTTTTGAAGGTCTTCTCAGAAAGCTTCACTGAAGGTGTCAGTAGTGAGGCTTCACTATACATGTCGGAAGTGGCATGTCGGGCCACGTGATTGGCTGAGAGCAAAGGGGCGGGGCAGAGCGGGGTCAACTGACTCATCACCTGTATTTGGGGATATTGCTGCTGTAGGGGTACTGCTGATTAGACGTTATTAACTTGTTAGCAAGTATGGTAAATAATGTAATTAGCTTTCTACCTACATCTTGAGGCTGTTAAATGGCCAATGGCAGGGCATCGAGCTTGTTAGAGCCGGGATCAATATGCCACAGCTGTTTAGCTTTGGGACACTAAACAGGATGTCTGCTAAAACATGTATTTTGCAATAAGACTAATGAAGTTCATTTTCATCGAAATTAAACCTCTATGCTGGCTAACGATGACTGAAGGACATTTTCTGGGTTTCAATGAATGAGTCGGGTATCGTCCCCAGAAACGTGAAACCATAATGTGACATGTAGCAACACGTCATCCTGCATGGCCTCCTGTGGCTGTCAAAGACACGCGTGTACATGTGCAGGTCTGAAACACAGGATTGGGAATGTCCCTCCCTGGACCTGCGCTCTGCTTCCTCCCTGAGGGACGGCATCCGAGGATAACCAAGGGAGCCGTCAGCGGGTGGGAAGAGGTAGGAGGAGCCCTGGCCAGCCGCTACCGGATCCGCCGGGTTATCGCGGACACAGCCAGCCCATCCGCCAAATCCCACCCTCATTCCGCAAAGTCCTGAGCCACAGAGCGCGCTCAAGGGCCCCAAATACAGATTTTCTTGTTTTGGTTATTTCGGTATCTGCTGTAATTTACCGACAATCTTGACAAGGCGCTTAAACTAGGAGTTTCTAATTTAGAAGCTTTTCGCCGCAATATTTACCGTTAATATTTGGAAATGTTTGTTTCCGAGGATAAGCTTCTCTTAATCTGTTGCAAATCCCGGCTCTTATCTGTTTGCAGACGCATATTTGCAGTCGGCTAATTATTGAATGTAATTACAAGCTGATTTAGGAGTAGGGGCGGGGAGGGAGGGCGGGGTGGCAGTCAGCAGTGTAAATAGGTGATAGACTAGTCATTAGGGACAGGGGCCACAGCTGGGGGGCAGGGTGGGGTGGCGGGGGGCTGTACTTAATGAACAGACTCATAGTGTCGCCTGTAGCCAAGATTGAGGCTTGAGGAGTCTGCCTACAGGTGTGTGCCCCTTGTTTACGCCCCCCAGCAACACCCGTGATCCTCTGCTTGACGGTCAGAGCCCCAGCCAGACCTGGCCTGGCTCCCTGAAATCCATGGCTGTGGGTTTTTGTTTCCCACCCGTGGCGACTTCAGCTCCCGCCGTTGCCCTTAGCATGTTTATTTACGAGAAAGTGGCTGCTGCTCTCATTTTCTGATCTCGTTAGGCCAGTATCTTGTTCACCCCCGACTGTACTTCACCGGCACATCTGTGATTGGAGCTGAGAGACTCCCGGGGGGGCTGGGGGGGCGATGGATTTATAAAGACAATCAAGAGAATTGTGGTGAGGGGGGAGGCGTTCCCTTCTGCTCTCAACCCCCCAGGGGACCAAACGGGTCCCGATGGCATTGAGCCAGCACTTATCGCCTCCCCCCTCAGCCAAGGCTATCTGAAGCCCCAACATGAGCTGATGCCAAGCCTTTAGCACCAGAAAAAACTGCTCTCAGGTTCAGTCGTGCCTCTCAGATAATTGCCCCCGTGTATTGCTTGTGCCCTTGGCTGGAATTGAAGGGCATAATGGCCTAGGGGTGGTTGCCACACCTCTGTGTGCAGTATGGACCCCAATTCCTCACAGAACCACGGGGGGGGGGACGTTTCCAGAAGACGTAACATGTCTTTGAAATTCGCTGAATGCTAACAAGCGGTTGGCCCGGAAAGCTCTAGAAGCCAGGCAGAAGTCAGCACGTTGCCGGCGTTTGATGCATCTTGTGGGTTCAGAAGCTTGTTGGGCACCACTGTCACTTGCATGGTGACCAAATAGAGGCGGGAAAAGGCCCTGTGATACCACCGACGATGCTGCGATTGCACCGTGGTACATCCCCAAGCAGCGCGGCTGCTAAGGCTACGGGCAGATACAGATGCTCCTCGCTTAATGATAATTTCCGGTCTTTGTAGCCATCACATGAACATCTCATACAATGTTTAACAATACATCATGCAGTGTTTTTTAACCAACTAAAATAATTTCCTTTTCCTTTTTTCACAAGTAATGTTGAATTACTTGTGTTTAGTTACAGTAATTATTTATTTATGTATTCATTGACAGTAGTTATTTTTTTACTTATTTATTTATCATATCATATTCATATTTCACTTGCGATATTTTCCGAAGGGTTCATCAGAATGTAACTGCATCCTAAGCTGAGAATTTAAATTGAGGCATGCTGGGGGCTCAGCAGCTCCTTCACAGTTTGCCGGGGTTGGCGGTTTAAAGTCTGTTACCGCTATGTGTGTTTGTTTGTGTGTGTGTGTGTGTGTGTGTGTGTGTGTGTGTGTGTGAGAGAGAGATTTGTGGGTCATTGCTGTGTGACATGTGTTCTCTGGGTACATCGGTTTTCTCCTGCCGGCCCAAGACCTGCACTTAAGGCTAACCGGTGTCTTTAAACCACCCGTAGTGTGCGAGGGGGTGCGTGTCCCCAGCAATGGACAGGCATCAGGGTGTCCCCTGCCTTGTCCCTTCTGCTTCCTGGGACAGGCCCTAACCGCCCCCCCAGGTTACCCTGCTCAGGTTTAACGGTTGGATGGAAGTCAGAAATTTTTATGAATGATATTGGATGCTGTCTTATTGCATATACCTATCCCCGATTCCTTGGTTTTATGTCATATTATAAGTTTACAGTAAATCAGGCTAATTATTTTGTTCATTTTCATAGCGCCCATGGGGTGGTACAGCATGGAATAAGGGCAAAGAGACCAGGAGCTGTCCCAGTGAGTGGACAGCACAGAGAATGCGAGCGTTTGCTGTCGCTGCCCGGAAGCTGGCGGTCTCCCAGCTCTGCTTCCAGCTTCCGGCCTCGATTGGCATAACGGACTCGTCGACTGGTGAAGCTGTTAGCCGAGACTCACCACGGCACGAGGCAACAGCATGCACGGCAACAATCTAACAGGCCAAATCAGTGTAATAGGCTGTCAGCTTCTAGCAGCTTCCTAGCTATGCTCCAGTGATTCCCGCGCTCCCCGTGTGTCTCCGTGTGGATGTTTAAATCGAACAAACATAGCCCGTATTCTCGTCGCATTATCTGTACAAGCATGGTGATGCGCCCTGAACAGTCTGCTTCTCCAGTGCGCCCCCCAGTGATGCAGCGGGGGGGCACTCTTTTACCCCCATCTGTTATAGCTTAGAGTCAAACCTCGAGTACGCTCACTTTGCCCGTTTGCAGCTCATGGTGCTGGTCCAAATCAACGTCCGTGACAGAGCTTGCCTCAGAGGACCTTGCCCCCCCCCGGGTGAACATGTGGGTTAGTGGCACCCCATGGTGGGGGGTCGGGGCTCGAGCTAAAATCAGGTGGCAGGGGGACGGAAATATGCCGGGAACCCAGCTCTCTTTCACTCACACACGCGCTCGCTTGTTTCATTGTTTCTGTTCACACAAAATCTTTCGTCCAACTTTGGGGTGTTATGTCCTTTGCGAAAACACGTGAAGGCATTTTAGGCCGGAGGAAATACTCATAGGAGACATGCCGGCCGGGTCACGGCAGTCGGGCTACGTTATGGGATGGATTGAACGGCTCATAACCCATTTTGTAAATGATTAAATATTAAGTGTCTGGTAACCCATATAGTAAACCCAGGGGAGCGGCCAGCCATCTGTCACCGAAAACATCGACAAGATTTCATTTAAAAATGTGGACTGTTTCTGGCGCTTCTTGTGGCAGAACGCAGCCCTGTGCCTCCCCCCACTTTGGAAGGCCGAGGACTCTGTAGAGTCGGGTGTGCTGAAGACGGACTATCGAGGCATCTTCAGAGATGCCTGTAGGCAAATGATCGTGCAGGGAGCGCAGAATGCCCGTCCACTCTCCTCCCCCCCACTGTCCCACACTGACCTCAGATGCTCCATGCCCCCTAGATGCAGAGCGTAGTATATTTAGACCGCGTCGCATTCCCAGAGGCCTCCGGTCACAGCGGGCCAGTAAGGGTCATCTCCTGTGCCGATGGGGGAATGTCTCGCTCTCCGGTCAGGAGGATTCTCCTGTGCATGTTCCAGGTTCCATCCCACCCAGTACACGGTTTCACGCGCATAAAAAATGGCACCTTTCCTGTCCTTTGATTAGAAAAGTCAAAGGACAGAGCGAGTGCACTCCTTATTTACTCGCAGCTCCGCGGTGAAGCCAGCGGCGAGGCTGGCGCTGGCCACATTTCCTCCAGGGACACGCTGTCAGTAATGGCTGAAGATCACAGGCGCACACTGAGGGACCCGGGCGCCTCGCTGTCACCGCTGTCACAGCTGTCACATGACACAAGCAGGGGCCTGGGTTTCCGTTGGTTGAGAGAACCCTGCCGGGTCTCCGGTCCCTGGCAAAAGCAACATGACTCACCATGCCGGCTCTCTCCAGAAAGGCAGTCCCAGCCTGGCTGCGCCACCCGGTGGCCCCCGTCTCCAAGCCAGGCCCCGCCACGCAGTCATCAGCGCTTGGCCGCGTGCCACTGACTGCCCGTCTGGCGAGGATTAGAGCCCGATGGGGATCCGTGGGAGCGCGGCAGAGCCCTGGGAGCCGTCCGGTGGCAGGAACCGCGGGCCCGTGTAGTTTGGCACACAGCTCTCCCAGCAGCCAAAACCTGAAGTGATTTCCATCAGGAACCCACTGCTGCTCCTCTGCAGGTTCATCAAGGGGGTGGCTAATTAAGCACTGGCACAGTGCCCCCTACAGTTGGTGCACAATGCTGGACGAGTTCTCGAACGACAGCCGAGCTGATTGGTGTAGCACCGCTTATCGGACCGGAGCTGGAGTCCACTTAACTGTGCTTTGTGACATTCCACAAAGATCTCTGGCTGGAAGGATAACATAATAGCATAGCATACCTTTCCCGTGGCCCACAGCCCTTGCCGAGGCCTGTCTTACACGGGTTGGAGGTCTAGCGCTTTTTTCACGCCACAGCAGAGTCGAGCTTTAAAATGGCCGCATCCCGGGATTTCCAATGACATTTCCGGGGGGCGAGAGGATCACAGCTTCTGTGTGGTGACGGCGGTGAGCGTGTGCCTCTGAAGGCCCACACTGGGGATGGCTTACCGCTTACCTCAGCTCTTAATGCCAAGCCGCTCAGTTAATGGATCTCCGTGTGTGTATCAGGAAATCGATAAACAGGATTCCTTCGCAGCGCCCGCCATTCCCGCCTGAGCCATGTGCAGGCCTGGTCACCCTACCCCCACACCCACAGCGCCCCGCTTTACAGAGCAGGAGGCGTCCTGCTTATTGCATGGTGGCTTGAGCAGGTAGTTAATCATCTCATGCAGTATTAATGCAAAAACTGACCGAAATTCTGGCTGGCCCATACCAAGAAACAGCTGACGGTAGCCAGGATGCCGTGTGTGAGTAAATAAGAAACTGGTCAAAATTACCTTTACAAAAAACTGACGTCCTCACATTACTGATACTTTAACATTACTGACATCCTCACATTACTGATTCTCTCATATTACTAACATCCTCACATTACTGATTCTCTCATATTACTAACATCCTCACATTACTGATACTTTAACATTATTGACATCCTCACATTACTGATACTCTAACATTACTGATATCCTCACATTACTGATACTCTAACATTACTGACATCCTCACATTACTGATTCTCTCATATTACTAACATCCTCACATTACTGATACTTTAACATTATTGACATCCTCACATTACTGATACTCTAACATTACTGATATCCTCACATTACTGATACTTTAACATTATTGACATCCTCACATTACTGATACTCCAACATTACTGACACTCTAACATTACTGACATCCTCACATTACTGATACTCTAACATTACTGACATCCTCACATTACTGATACTTTAACATTATTGACATCCTCACATTACTAACATCCTGACATTACTGATACTCTAACATTACTGACATCCTGACATTACTGATTCTGTCACCTAATCGCCTCAGGACCAGAAGCGCCCATTTCTATGATGGCATGTCCGCTCATGTAGACATTACTCCAGCATCATTAGCACAATTGCCAGGCTGGTATGATAATTAGTTGTTCATCTCGTAACCATGGCTAATTAAGCATGAGAGCCGCCGTTGGAATAACAGCAGCAATTATAACCTGCATCTGACCAGCCGCCTTGCAGAGAGTGACTATTTCATTCATAGCTTACATAGAAACTCCGAGGGACCAGCTAGCTGTTACAGAATGGACATCAGTCCCAAAGCCAGCAGTGTGTCATTAATTAGTCAAATGCCAACAATCAGCAAAGGACAAGAATCGCAGAGTAAAAAATAATAAATCAATAAAAGGGAGTCGTTAGCATCTTGTCCTGCTCGTCTGGGGGCTCCGCTTTGCATATTGAAGCTGCTGAGCCCCCCCCACTGTAATCGGTCGGCTCAGATCCCAGACTCAGCGCTTGATTTGCCTCCGTTTGGATCAGTCAGCAGCCAACGTCCCGAAACGCCTCTCTGATTCAGCTCATCGATGACCTTTCGGGCCAGCCCACCTTCAAGTTGCTTAAATATTCATTAAAAAACTTCCACCCCTTGTCATAATAATTATTGCTATTGCAGCAATTACTCTAATCACTACACAGATATATTTTACTGCAGATTAGATCTCTTTCTGTACCAAGAAACTCCTTGTCAAATGTCAGTTTAGTCTTTAATCCACGGGGGTATTTGTCCTGTATCATAGCTTTTTTAGGTTATATTTGTCCTGATCCCAGAAGAAACATGGTATACGAGTAATTAAGGGTTCAGATAATGATTTGCCCCTCATACTGATATTAGCAGGTCAACCCCCCCACACTTTCTAAGTGTTTTATGTACCAATCAGCACGGTTGTCTATTAACACTCCCGGGTGGAATATCTATAATCTTCAAGCTCTCAGTTCCCCCCTCCCACCCCGCTTGTTTTGGTAAACGATTGATCCCTCGGCAAATGTCGGCTCATCGCTCCCGAGAGATCCAACTGGCTAACGTAACATTTCTGACATGCCGAGATTCCCGGCTGTCATCTCGTGCTTCCCTCTCTCGGATCCGCCGTCCGCTGCATTATTGATGTGGCTTCCGTCAGGCTCTGGCTACGGGCGTTTCCGTGACGAGTGCCCGCCGGAGGGCTGCTGCCGGCTTAGGGCTTCCGAGTGACGGGAAGATTCCGGTGGAATGCCTCTGCTGGTGACTTTGAAGGAGGAACGCCGTTTCCCGTATAGCGGATGGCGGCAGTGACACCATCAGCACTGTTTCCTCCGCCGCTTCCTGCGCTGTGGCGTGAAATCTCCGCAGCGTGCTGATTAATTATTCATGCCCGGATGGCTGTGTTCTGCAGCATGTTCCGCAGCGTGTTCCGTGCGTTCCTGTAGATGGCAGCGGGGTGCCTCGGCCCTGTTCTCCGCGAGCCCGTCCTGTACCTGTGGGCATGACCACACGCTCCCTGACACACAGACAGGTGCGGCTCTCAGCTGGAGGCTGCTCTTCTGCCCTCAGCCAAGTCTGCTCCGGAACCACCTCCCCACAGCAGGGACTCGAAATGCCCGACATCGCTCAGGTATTGAGCATGGTGACATTTCCCCCCCCCCTCCCACATACACATACACAAACATATCAATATTAAGAATTGGATGTACTTACATGATTCCTCTGACCCCTCCCACATGCTTGATATGTGATATTCTGATACAGAGGTGGAAATTTGAGGTCCACGCAGTACAAATCCAGAATGCTACTCAATACTCAACTGGTTGGTTGAAACTAAATCTTGGTCTTTCTGAACTTGAACTTTCTATCTCTATTCCTTTATGCTTCATATAGATTATCGGCCCCTCCCGCATATTAATGACCAGCTATTAACCCTTTACTATCTCAGGTCTGACCTTCTTCATGGTGTTAACCCTGTACCAAATCCAGTTAATATTATTTACCTGTTTAATAGAAACAATAACTAATCACGTTGTCCTTCTTTTAAGGTGTTTGATTATGGTGCAGGTCATAAGTTGAGTCAAGTACGGCATGTTTGCAGCCTCTGAACTGAACAGCTATGTGTGCCGTTCTCTGTGTCGACGCGCTCTGAGTACATCACGCATGTAACGTCGCTGGAGAGCAGCTAGTGAGTGATGTGGTGGAACGTTCAGCTAACGAACGTATTGCAGGAAGCTTGCAGTCAGCCAGACGTGTGTGTGCAGTGTTGCTTACCTGTGTGTACCTGTCTGTGTACGTACATCTCTGCATATGTGCGAACAAAACTACAATAAATCTGACTCAATCTTCTGCAAATTCCCAAGTAAACACTCCGCTCTCTTTGTAGCTGCAGTCACACACGGGGCTGTAAACACATTTACTTCAGCGTAATGGAAATGCAGGCATTCTCCAGCACAGAGTGAGTTGCAGCATGCGTACCGTTATGGCAGCATTCCGACGTAAAAGTGCTGCATGTCAGCATGACGTGGAGTGTAATACATCAGTACAGTGTGAACACGGAGAATGCCATATAGCTGATTAGGCAGCACCGTGACGCGCCGGCATCACTCAGGCGCCAACTTTGCTTTATTACATTGTAATTAGCCTTGTTTAGCGGCTGCATCTTAATGTTTCACATGGATGGGGGCGGGGGGGAGCCTCCTCTTTGGCCACAGACCCCGTCCCCATTTTTCAAATCCGAGCGCTAAAGCTGCAGAGTTCTGGAACGAGAATGGGGTCGCCCCAGTTCCGTAGGAAGGTGGAGAGATATGCTCCTGTTGAAGGATCCTCCCCCTTCCTGATGACGGATTCTGGATCTCAACTCCCGGACGCAGTGGCCCCTTGTTCTTTAGAGGTCCGGTTGATGAAAGGACACAGGCTTGTACACAAAATGTTGGGGTTTGGGTTTTGTTATGCAATTCACCTCAGTCCTTTTGTATTTACAGTAAATCCCTTTATTTTTCTGAAAATGTATTAATGTATAAGCTAATGTATGTTATG
>JAODLD010000002.1:27778329-27795104 GCA_026781065.1 Mormyrops boulengeri | reverse complement strand
CCAACTCCTCATTTCTTTTTTTTTTTTTTTTATATATTTTTTTTGTCAATATTTTTTTTTGTTTTGTTATCTTTTGTTTTTTGTTTTTGTCTCGTTTTCCCCTCCCCGGGGGGGGGGGGGGGGGGGTACTAGTATCTCCAAGAAGCACATATGCAAGGCCCCAGAAATGCGGCTAGCAGCTTCAAAGTCACAATCATGGGGGTCAGAGATTGTGAATGCAGGGCGGAGTGCGGGTGGGCGTGTCAGTGTGCATGCGCATCGGGTCTCATCCATGCATACCCGAGTAACAGCCGTGCCGGGTCCCGTGCAGCTCGCCTAAAGTAACACATATACTCCTATGCTGTGCTTCCTCTGCAGTGGACGGCTGCATCGACTGGTCAGTGGACCTGAAGAGGTACCGGGTGCTTGCCGGCGAGCCGGTGAGGGTCAAGTGTGCCTTGTTCTACAGCTACATCCGGACCAACTATACCATGGCCCAAAACAGCAAGCTGAGACTCATCTGGTACAAGAACAAAGGCGACTCGGAGGAGCCCATCATCTTCTCTGGACACCGGCTCAGCAAGGAGGAAGACTCAATCTGGTTCCGTTCGGCCGAGCTGGAGGACAACGGCTTCTACACGTGCGTGTTGAGGTGGGTAGCATTGGATCCTACTGTCTATTTCCAATTCATAGATCACTCTCCACTAACCCAATCCAATAAACTGCACTCTCTGGTATTTGAATGTGAACTTCCGCAAAATAACGATCTCATCAAGGTCGATTAAACCTCGTTTATTGTGAGGGAGCCGCTCCCGCTTCCCTCGGCATTTCCACAGGCAGGAGCCGCCGTGGAGACGAGATGTCTGAATCCGGGCCCTCTAAGCAGAATTCCTTATCAGGCATCGCCAAACGGGCCGGTTTGCTTCACCGATCTTATCGCGTCGGGCTGTGCTGGGACGGTTGCATCATTTGACTGACCCCCTGGCCGCTTTTATCGGTTATCTCTGACAGCGGCACCAAAAGGCCGACTCCATCCCTACAGATGGGCACCCGGCTCTGTTGCCGTGGAGGAGGGCGATCCCACGTCGCTCTGACGGTCCAAATGCTTCTCCCGGCCAGTAATAAGGCTCCTTAATAAGAGGGACTTCATATTCCCCTCACGCTACGCTGACAGTCTAATTAGGACCCAGTTCCTGTCAGGTTCCCCTTATTATACTGGTTGGACATGGGCAGAAGAGGCACGATGCACTGCAGCACGTTAGCAGATAGCCATCAAACCAAGGACAGGCGCAGACTAACCGTGTGGCGCCTCAGCTGTCTGTGCTCTGCGCATGCTTTCCTGCTTTCCTGCTTTCCTGCTTCGCTTCTGCACACAACATCTCTGAAAAAAGTGCCCGTGCGTCACCCGAGGGGGGAGGATACAAGACTCTTCAGCATGTAGCATAGAAACAGGGTTGGGCTGTTTTAATGAGCTGTGGCTCTGTGACCAAGTCGTGCAAGTGAAGGAACCTCAACGTATCTGGATCATGAACTGTGGGGCTTCTTCTGCCCTTATGTGGGGGGGGGGGCGAGATGCTTGAGGCGTGGGGGGCTGTCGTCGTTGAAGTCAATGTTATTGCCGGTCATTGTGCTCCAAATGCCTGGGCGAGCTTGGGACTGAGGATCGGGCCTTTTGAGAACATCTCTCTCCATGGTCCTGGCATCCAACCGAGCCCTACAAAGACAGGGACGATCCCCAGACCCACAAGCTACATCCGCAATCTGCAGTAAGGAGTCGTGACAGCCCGAGTTGTTTTTGTTGTTGTTCCAAGGTAACGCAGCTGCTCTCGTATCGTGTGACAAAACAAAAACACTGTCATGGCAAGGAAGGCGTCAGAGGCGTGGATGAGGATGTGAGGCTCCCTGAGTTTGGTGTGCTGCGGTCGTGTGTAGATCGCTCTGAATCAGTAAACAGCGATCCTTTCATCTGAACTATGCCACCAAAATACTTGTTCTTTTCTTCAAAATGTGGGCTACACCTGTGAACCCCCCTGGAATCTGGAGACTGTGTCTCACCTGTCGTTTTTTTCTCTCCCGTCACTCGCTTGTCAAAGAGCTCGTCTTTTAGGGTGGTCTCGCCTTTTATCTTTCCGTTAATCTTTTCATGAAAAAGAAACAAGAAAGGAAAGTCACCAGGGTCCTGCCCGAGAAGCAACTATGCGCTCCAGTGCCGACCCAACCTGTCAGCTGTGGTTTTGTAGGACAGGCTGACCGAGACCTTTCTAGGACGTCACGCACGTCCACCAGCATGTGCGAAAGCGGCAAGACGTCGCTGTTTTCGCAGCATTCCGGCGAATTCCAGGACGTCGTCCCTAATTGTGCCACCCGGAGGCTCACAGATTCCTCTCAGGCTCAGTTTCTGAAGGACGTTGGTGTGCACCTTTTTATCAGAAGATACCGCTCCTTTTCAGGAGGTAATTTCATGCTGTTCAGCTAAAGCTTGTCCTCTGTGACAGAAGCTGGGCAGTACACAAATCGATATTTGGGGGATGAGGGGGCTGTAGGTCCCACAGGAGCCCAGGCCCAGATGTAGCTAAAATCCCCTGCTTCTAAAGTGGCTAAAGGAGCCGCACTGTGCATGGTACAACAGGGGTCTCTGCACAGAAGGGCTGCAGGATGTTACAGGTGGTCGTTCAGAGAAAACGCCGACGATGAGATGCCCAGGACACCTGCAGGTTTACACACCTCACTTGCAATTGAGGTATTTGTCAGATGCTGTACGGGTTTGTTCAACAGTAAACATTTTGCAAAGGCAAATAGCACTGCTGTGAACGTGCCTGACATATTAAAATATTACAATCACTGTTGTTGGGAGAAAACAACAAACCTGACCCTATTTGTGTGGATTTTCTCTGTTTTACAAGAAGATGAAAATACAGCGTAATTAATAACTAAATAGCCAATGCAGAATAATGATATGGTTGAACAAAAGCTTGCGTTCTTAGGGCCCTGTTTCCTAAGGTGTTTTTTCGTTGTCAGGGCTACATTGGATTTGAATCTGTGTGTTTTTTTATCTGACTAAATATTGGCTGCATTGAAACCCAATAGAAACCAAAGACTAGAAACCTAGCTCAACCAACCCTTCTCCACCCCCATCCCACCCCTTGTTTCCCAGCACCATCCCTCTCTTTTACAGAAGAAATAACATTTTGACTCCCAATGTGGGCGGGACTACCATGCCCTGCCAATCACTGTCTGGTTTAACCCAATGAGGACCAACTAAGTAACCAATAATGCAATATAGACTAAGAATTGAAGCCTAATTTTTCCTATTGCTTATTACAAATGAGAAGAGACCACTTGGTCCATGTGATTTAAAGTTTAGTAAATGTTATAAATTGAGAAGTGTAGCTCCCTCTCTAGGTTGGGAGGGGTATGACAGTTCACCCAGTAAAGGTAGGTGTATGTGTGGCAGAAGGCTGCGCTCTAGGCGCCCAATTGGTTGGTGACAGGAAGGATCCGCTGGGGGGGGTCTCATTAAGTCACCGTTGGACCCACCTTGCACCTGCCTCTGATATAACCTTCAGCATTAGCGGCCTGCCACCTTGCAACAATGCGGCCGTGAAGATGCTTCAGCGTCAGCAGCTCCAGGACCGTCTCAGCTGCTCCTATTGTTAGCCCCAATACCAGGAGCCGGACAAACTTCAACCTTGGCTCCCATCTGACTTTGAGCATAAGACACAGCCATTTCTGGGGGGGTCTGGCCGACAATGCTGCTTTTATTGCTGTCGCATAAAGAGCTTTACAGAGATTCTTGACATAATAGTCTGTCCTTGTGAGCCGATCACAAATCGTCCTTGCAGGCAAATTAGGGGACGCCTCAAACTGGGGTCCTGAGAAGACTAGCCTTTAATTTAACTGTTTAGATTCCATCCACTTGTCCTCATAAACGGGATGACATCCAACTCTAATGAAGCTTCATTTCAACAGGCAACTCTACTGGTTTTATGTGCAGCCTCATGTTCGCCATCATCTAAATATTACAGTACTGAATACATCAATTGTCAGAAATTCTCAGAGCAGGTTTTTACAGTAAGGTCAAATAACACTGTCAACTGTTACCCTTTCAGACTTTCGGGTTAAATCAAACACGAAAATTCAGCTCATGACAGAAACAGAGAGAATGTTCTGTATGATGCGCTTTGCTTTCAGTACACGGGAAATCATCCACAGATAAGCATACTGAGCCTAATATCAATTTGTGTCTGGCTCTACTACTCTAATACAGGTGTGGTTTGAGAACACAGTGTGTACTTTGCTTCTCAAAGTTGAGAATTACAGGCTGGCTAAAGGAAACAGCATAAAGTGATATATATTCCAGCTCTCTGAGAAGCTTCTAGGTAAAGACACATTTTAAGGAAACAAGAACTGCATTGTTGAAGTTTCCTTCATAAACCGGTGCTTTGTTGACGCTCCCTAGCGATCCGAAGATTTTGTTGACGTTCCCTGGTGAACCGAATATTGCATTTTTGTTGACGCTCCCTGGTGAACCAGAGCCCATCTAAGGCTGCTGTTCCCCAGGGAGGCAAAGCTCACAGAAGCATTGCAAGCTCCAGTGCATGATTTTAAAAAGGAACATCTGAACTGGCAATCTCCCGTGAAATGCATATACGCGCTGCCCAGACGGATACACACGGAAAGTGGAGAGTAATTCTACTTTGGATGATTGCTGAAGTACTTCTGTATTTACATTAAATTATCATTACGTTTGTTCATTCATGGCTGTCTGTGAACCACAAAGTGCCGGATGCCCTCCCCAGAATCGCGGCTGTCGGTAAATGTTCTGTTGCATTTTGTACTATTTCTCTGAAACTTAAGAAGAAACGCCTTTGATCGAATGATAAATCACGGGGAGAGACTGAGGAAATAGTTTTTTTTAAATTCTATTTTGATCAATGGAATTGGCCTGAATTTCGTTCCGAACTGCTGAATGTTAAAAGTTCCCCTTCTGAAATCCTTCTTCATTAAGCCCCGTTATTAAGTTCAAAGAGCATACGATGTCATTTTTCAAAGCCACGAGCAGTCGAGACAGAGCGACCACCTGAACTCGGATTTCCCCATGGAAAGTTTGAATTAAAGTTTTGCTTAGACACCGAGATAAGGGTTCCACTGGGACTCATACATGTTTACCTTTTAACCAAATGGTCCATACCATAGCGAAATCAGGGTCAGCTGGTCCATAGAGCAATTGGAGGTTAAGGGTGAAATCACTCTTTTGACCTTCCAACCACAGGCCTAACCCACACACCACCCAAGGAAGAGGAGTGATGCTGTGAGCAGGATGTGAACCCACACAGGGAATCCTCAAGTCCAACACCTTAACCACTCAGCCATCACACATCATCAATGATCTCCGGCCGTCTTGAAGATCGCGTCAGTACCAATGCCACGCGTTGATGTAAATGTACGTTTAATATTGATTTGCCACCGCGCAGCTGAAAGTCATTTTATTGGACAAGATACGTGATGTATTGGCTCTCTGAAGAACCGCTGTCTCATTTGATGTTCCCCTCAAGATGCTGCTCTCGTTTAAATTACTCTCCTAAAGAGGCTATCAGGATTGATTATGTTAACTACTGACACGTCTTAGAGTGGCTTCTTAATAGCACCAGAGGTCCTGGCTGCTCACTGAACAGCGCCCCCTAGTGTTTGTCCTCCATCTAGCCTTCAGTCAAGGGCTCTTCATTTTTTTGCAGCTGCATGCTGTTAGAACCGCAGATATACTGAAGGGACAAGGCTTCCCATTGATGGACGAATCGCATTATTGAAGCACTATGTTAAACTTAAGGTTGTGACTCACATTTTGAGATGGGTCGCCGTTTTTCCTATGGCTCTGGTAGGGACGTTTATAGACCGACTTCACAAAAGAGGTCACCTCAAAGCTGTTTACCTCAAGAGCATGTATCATCTTGCTGCCAGCCCCCCCTCGATCCCCCCCACCTCACCCTTATTTCTACTCCCAGTCTGTTATAGCCAATGGCGCACCAACTGCTATGCCCTTAAGAAAGGTAAGATGAACTTTATTGATCCCGGGGGAAATTCTGGTGCATACAGTAGCAAGGCACATAAAGTTTACACAAACAAACATATAGTGCAAAACAAGACAAAGTGCAAAGACAGTATTTATTTATATTTAGCTGGTGTGTTTTTTCGAAAGTAATGCACGCATATTTGAGAAAGCAGGGTCGGACAGTTCCAGGAATAATTGGGGGTTCAGGACCTTGCTCAGGGGCCCAACGGTGACATCACTTCGCCGACCCTGGGACCTGAACAGGAAAACTTCTGATCACAGGCGCGGCGTCCTGACTGCCCCGGTACACATAGTGCAAACACATTTTAAAAGTACACAGTAGATAAACAGAACGTCCTAAAAAAGAAAATAAATAAACACAAATAAAAACAGATAGCACCAGACTTTTACTACAATCTGAGTGGGATTCCTCCAGGAGGCATTTTGTGGTGGAATGGATAAATACAAATAAACTTCAATAAAGAGAAACGGGTAGATGTTCTGGGCAACTTCCGATGAGGAGTAGGCTATTACAATTCGCTGCGAAACCATTGTAAACTGAACATGTTTTTGTAAATTGCCATTTGAGACTTAGTTAAACTAGTGTGAAAATGAACTAGAGCAGATTGAATTCCTTCTTTATTAAGCATATAATTTAATCAGAGAGGTGTTGCTCAAGTTGTTCATTTGAGAGCAATTGCAGGGGGAGTCAATGAATCATTAATGATGTGAAAATAAATCAGAATTGCGCAATGTCTGAAGAGCGTGATTACTCCTTCTATTTGTCGGAACGAGATCACAGAGAACATCCTGCTCATTTGTCCTGAATGACTGCAGCATCTGTTCTCTCTTTCCGCTGTGTTGTTTTTTAATCACAACAATAAAACAACACGACTGCCAGCCAAAATAACATCTAAGCTCTACCCGCCAAGGGCACGGAGGGAGCAGTGCACTGTGGGTCACTCCTAAAGTCACCACGGTTGTGTGGTATCTGACAGACTGATATGAGGCTGGCTGAGGTTTCTGGGTTTAGTACGTGAGAGATGGCACATGTAATGCTTGAACTGAAGTTCTGTGGTTGACCAACTCCTATTCCTTTCTCCTGACCTGGGCAGTTGGCAGGACTCCTTTGCTTGTCATGGGCATGGGGCGTGCTGGAGGAGGTGACAGTCTGAGGAGGTGACCTGTGAAGCCACCTGGGCCACCATCCGTCTCAGCTCATGGCTGCGTCAGGCCTCATTAAAACCAGTGTTATTCAAATCGAACTCTGGGATCACAGACGGTGTCGCATCTGAAGTTGTTTACTTAAAAAGAGCAGCCAAAGAGAGATGCACATTTAAGTGAGTGCTCTCCTTGTTAGGAGACGAATCCTACAGATCGACCAAAAAAACTGAGCGAAAGAGAAGGAATCAATACTTGCTTTGTGCGTGACTGTGGCTGGCAGAGGTGAAGCTCTGGAATGTGAATCCTCTTGTGCTCTTTCAGAAACTCCACGTACTGCATGAAGGTATCCATGTCCCTCACCGTGGAGGAGAGTGAGGAGGGGCTGTGCTTCAGCAGCCGCATCCGCCACGTGGAGAAGGCCGAGATCACCAAGAGCAAGATGATCACCTGCCCGGATATTGAGGATTACCTGGCCCCATACAAGCAGCCCAGGATGACCTGGTACAAGGTAACCCACAGTGACCTGACTGGACTCTTGGAGAGCATTGTTCCCATAACGTATCCCTGACAGGAAAAGAATAGAATAGAACAGCATAGAATAGAATAGAATAGAATAGAATAGAATAGAATAGAATAGAATAGAGTTGAATGGAATACTAATACTTTATTCATCCATGTAGGGAACTACATTTAATCCCATCTCTCCATGAGATGCACAGACATATATACAGGTTAGAGCAAGCCTGGGGGTCCAGGAAAGGGTCGTCCAGTGTCCAGTGCCTCTGGAGAAATTGGGGGGTTAGGGGTCTTGCTCAGGAGCCCAACTGTGACATGAGTCTGCTGGTTATGGGAACTAGACAGCATGTGGTAGTAAATATATGCAGGAGAGCTGTCTGTGTTTATCCTCTGTTTATCATGACTACAGGTTCTCTTATCCAAGGCAAATTATACAACATAAAAGAGACACACTTACCTACTTATGCATTGCAGAGGAAAGGCAGTCAGGCGTCATTCAAAGGCACAACAGCTTGTTCCCCAGGGAGCTTCGGGCTTTGAATCTTAGTCAATTAGCAGCACGGCTGCTGGGTATGTTACATGTGACCCTGGCACTTTCAGGAGTGCCAGAAGAAGCAGTGGAGGAGCTCCATCATGGTGAACACCACCCATGTGTGGATCCCCGAGGTGCAGGAAGACGATGGGGGAAACTACACCTGCGAGCTCCAGTATGGCAGCAGGGTGGTGAGGAGGACCACCGAGCTCAAAGTCACAGGTAGTCCACCAACGTCTCGCTCAAGAAAGGGAGGTTCGCTGGGGATCAGGACCAGGGGCTGTACCTGCTGACCTGGAACATCTATGCTATGGTCTGTCAGAAGTCAACTGAATAAGCTGGGCATTGTTATTGTGCTGTTTACAGACCTCGGTGAAGATCCAGGAGGGTTGGTGTTAACCGAACACCGCTAATCCCTTCCTTGTCTCACGCACATTTGTCCCAATCCAGCCTCCATCTCTCACTCCTAAGACCACCTAAGGTAGAGGTGCTCAGTCCCTTCAGGCCTAAGATGATGACGTATACATTTGTATCACACAGGAACAGTCTAGGCTTTGGGAGATTTTTCTGGAAGGTTCTCTTAGGTCCATCTTAGTGTAGGAGGTCTGGCAGAGGTATTTGAGGTAGCACTGATGTCCGTCAGCTCATGTCTTCCCCTATCCCGTCTGCTCCTCCTCACAAACTCAAAGACCAGGATCCCAGTCCAGCTGGTCTGACCTGTTGGGGGGGTGGGATGATCATGAGTCAGGAAAGTGTCACAGAAGGTCAGTGACACCCCCATCATGGACACAGTCTTGCCAGGGAGCAGGAGTGTCAAACTTGGTGAACCAGGAGGTTTCTCCTCAAAAACATGAACTGAAGCCCTCCTCTAATCTGCCCTCTCTGCTGTAGCCACGGTAACCCGTTCCAATCTCAAAACCCCAATTGCACTCCCCCACCAGCCTCCCCCAATCGAATTCTGAGGTGTCATTTTGCCAGAAAGATATCACGGTTCACCGGTATTGCCACGCGGGCGGGTTTACGCTGAGCCAGCACAGAAACGGCCATCAGCAGAGGAAAATGAGGCCAGCCCCCCTAGACGTGTTCCTAGGTAAAATGCCCCCGTTCAGAAAAAAAAAAAACATTGTGCTGTGGATAAATTTACCACCAATTCCAGACTCGGCGAGAGGTGAGCAATCAACTCTGCGGGAAGGTCGCGGCACATCTTTGCCGTCCAATCAGCCAGCATCGCAATGCGCCAAAGACGTGTTTACCCCTCGCCTGAGGGGGCTGTCAGCACTAACTTCCTGGGACACCCTCCCACGCTTTATTCTGGACCCCAACACTCCACACCACGGGCTTCTAGAACTGCAGAATGACTTCAGTAAATGTTTTACTATACGAACAGAATGAACGTGCATAAAGACGTTAGCCATGCAATGTAGACTAGACTCCCAGCATCAGTGAGGAGTCTTTTAAGAACCAGGGCCGCTGCGCTGTATTCACGGGAACCGCATAAGCTGGGACACGCAAAGTCACGGATTAATTATTTGATTAGTGTCCCACCGTTATGCCTGATGTCTTCAAATGGCCTGTAGATAAAGCGAGATAAATAGCTGTGAATGCACCATCTGTAAACCCCGCGGATCGTACCATCTGGACATTTCGAGGGGGGTGGAGGCGAAGGTGCGGGGACTCAGAGGGCAGAACACCGGACGCATGTGACAAACGTTTGGACCCACACTCCCATTAATCCCTCTGTGTCGTTGCCTTCACACAAATGCTTCCTTGTTCCACACGTTCTGCTTTAACTTTGTTTTGTTTGTGTGCTGAGCCCTTCCCTCCAAATTCTCACTGTTTAATCTTAAAGGTAATTGTATACACTATATGGACAAAATACTGAGGGACATCTATAAATCACTGAATTCAGGTGTTTCATTCAGACCCATTGCCACAGATGTATAAAATCCAGCACCTAGCCATGCAGTCAGGTTTACAAACATTTGTGAGAGAATGGGTCGTTCTGAAGAGCTCAGTGAATTCAAGCCTGGTACTGTCATAGTTCGTGAAATTCTGTCCTACTAGATATTCCACGGCCAGCTGTATGTGGTATTATTGCAAAGTGGAGGTATTTAGGAACAAACTAAACTCAGCCGCGAAGTGGCAGACCGTGTAAAGCAACAGAACAGGGTCACCGAGTCCTGAGGTGCATAGTGCGTAAATCTTGCCAATGATCTGTAGACTCAGTAACTGCTGAGTGCCAAACTTCCTCTGGCATTAACCCCAGTACAAAAGCTCTATGCCGGGAGCTTCATGGAATGGGCTTCCATGGCCAAGCAGGTGCATGCAAGCCTCACATCAGCAAGCAAAATGGCAAGCATTGGATGGAGTGGTGTAAAGCTAGGGAACTCTCTTAATGTGTCAGCATACCAAGATATTTTGGACAATTCTATGCTTCCAACTTTGTGGGAACAGTTTGGGGAAGGTCCCTTTCTGTTCCAGCATGACTGTACCCCAGTGCACAAAGCAAGGTCCATAAAGACATGGTTGGGTGAGTTTGGGGTGGAAGGACTTGACTGGCCTGCACAGAGCCCTGACCTCAACCCCATCTAACACCTTTGGGATGGACTAGAATTCGATTGCAAGCCAAGCCTTCCCGTCCAACATCACTGCCTGACCTCATAAATGCTCTTTTGGATGAATAGGCAGAAATTCCCACAGACATACTCCAAAGTCTTGTGGAAAGCCTTCCCAGAAGAGAGGCAGCTGTTATAGCTGCAAAGAGGGGACCGACTCTATATTGATGCCTATGGATTTAGAATGGGAAGTCATAATAGTTCCTGTAGATGTACTGTAATGGTCAGGTTTCCCAATACTTTCGTCCATATAGTGTATATTATTTAGTTTTGAAAATCAATGGAAATTTGGTTCCATAACCTTGGGACTGACAGTTATGAAGCATGGATTCCCGAATCGGCTTTCCAGAGGGCTGGTGGTGCCGTTGAGTGAGTCAGAGCAGTCGTGTGGGCCGAATATTCAACGCTGGAGACGGCCTGGAAATGGGGGGGGGGGGGCAGTGGGGGTTAGCACACGTCGAGGTGGAGCGTGATCCGGAGTGGTATGGGGATCGCCTCGGGCTGAAGGGGCACAGTTGAGCTGTGTCCCCATCCCCGCGCCAGGCAGGAGCTCGCTAGAGGATCTATGGCCTTGTCAGGAGCCTGCCACCGTGTCCCGATTGCCGCGGGGTGATAAACGGGCTCGCCTGGGATAGCCCGAGTCACCACGCCCCCACGTTTTAATAACTTTGCACACAGCAGGGTGGCGCTATCCCGGTGCCCTCGGGGGGCACTCTAGCCTGCCAAGGCATGCTGCGGCCCATGTTGCGGCCCAGAGTTGGAGACCTTCACGGAGTACGGGGACCCTGGGAAGCTCCGCCCCTTCTATCACGAAGGCAGCAGACTCTCTCGCTTGCACCTGCTAATCCTTGCCGACGCCTCAAGGCGTTTCGGAGGCACTAAGCCAGCGAGCCCTGCGCCCGGGTGCGACGTGAAAACCTTGTTACGGCCCCCGGGGTGAGGTGGAAGATGGATGGTTCTGGAAAGCAGCCTCAGCATGCGAGATGCAGCTTATGACTATTTATTGGAAAGTAAGCTGAGAGAACATTATGGTTTGACACCGATGAAGCTCAAATCGACTTTTTTGGGTCTTACTGCCACCTCGGTCTCTAAGCTTGACGCGGATACAGGCCTCAGATTTACCGACCTGGCTGGCCTCCTCACAGCTGCTTGTGGGAAAAAATCATCTTGTCACCAGTAATGGTTCCAGTTAGCCTAGCATCAAAAGTCAATGATTCCCCTCCATGTCAAGCCAAAACCTTTACTGCGAGATGTTCCATCCTGTGGACCCCCTTATTATCCAAGGATGGAAGATTTTGGGCACCAACTTGGAAAATCCAAAGTGTGAGTTTACTTCATCTGGAAAACATGTTCCATTACCTGGAAACCTAACTGAGGGGCATCACCTAAATGGTTACCCAAAACACTAATGGCTTTTGGGGCCGCGAGAGCTGAGATCTGCGTGTAGTGGAGACGTGCCTTCAGGTACCTTCCTGCGCCTCTCTGAGTGGCTTCACCCCTGCTTGTCTCCTGAGAGACTCATGAACCACATCCATTGTGTTAACTACCCTTCAGATTAAGCAAACTACTACGTCATTACTAACCCTATCCTTGGGTTATTGTTCTCCATCGCGCATTAATCTCACATCAGGGTATTGTGGCGTCAGTCTATGAAACAAACATTTCTTTGCCTTCCGTCTCTCTTTCTCTTTTTGTCATTATAAGGTACCCGAAATCCCATTCCTGTGAAGACAGCTTTAATAAAAAGCGTGAGAATCCTGTAAACCTATCGATTAATGGGTGAAATAAGCGATAGGCGATCATTAGCGTTATTCATAGCACTCTCCTCGCGGCTAACCGGCCAATCAATGCTACCTAATTATAGCGCTAGCATAGCGTAGCTGATGACACGGTGGACCAGACGGCTGCCTTGAGGCTTTTAAAGAGCCTATTGGATTTGCTGTAAAGTCCATATCGGTTATTTTGAGGGTGACCATGCCGTCGATTTTCCGTCCACTTGGCTTGAGCCTCAGCATCTCCACGGGGACCCTGAACATTTACATCCCCTGCAGGACCTGTTCCGGAAGGGCACCTCTTGTGCTTTGGGGTCCGACAGAAAGTTTCCCACCTTGATTTCCTCAGTCGTCATTGAAATGCTCTGGTTCTGTCTACAGATTTCAAAGGGGGTCACCACTGAGTCCTGCTATTTAAAATGTATAATACCAGTTTATACTGGATGAGTGTAATCACTTAAGCTAAATGAGTGACTTGTTACATCTAATGATACTTAAATTAGATAAATATAAAGACTGACAATCTAATGCTTGTTTAATCATGCTCTAATGCACATTTCAGTTTAAATGCTGAGTAATGGAGGAACATTAAAGTACAACATCTATATATATTATTATTATTATTAGTGGCCTGTGATGACCTGGCGTCTCATTCATCATGTACTCTTGCCCTATGCTGCCTGGGATAAGCTTCAGTTACCCTCTCCCTGTGACCCTATAGTATCAAACACCCATCATCCATCTTCTGCAAGAACTTATCCAGTTCTTACCCATCCATCCATCCATCTTCAGTAACAACCTATCGAGTACAGGATCAGCCTGTCCCAGGCATCATAGGGCATAAAGAAGGGTAAATGGAAGACAGTCAATCAGAGGTCTCATAGCCACACAAACGCACATACTCTATCCTACTGAAATACACTATCCTTATTAAATCTTTATACTGGCCTTAATGAATGTAATAGATGTTCCCACAAATTTAGTGAAAGATCAAGTCCAGCTATTGTGTCATACTGGGGTAACAGGCAGTCGAACGAACGGGTGAAGCTATCTCAGAGTGTTTGAGAATCTGCAGTCATGCACTGCCTGGGTGGTTCACAGCTCCTGTTCACGCAGACGTCAGTATGCCAGAGTGTTACGGAAGTGTGTATAACATAACGTCGATTTCACTACGCTGCCGCGAAACACTGAGTCATTGGGGGGGGCAGGAATGAGCCGTGACATGTGCGCCCTTCCCTAATCTGGCTGTAGTGAAGTGGAAACCATCAGTTACCAACGGCTGATGACGTTAAAATGGACGTCTTAATAAATTCGCAAGTACGGTATCTGGGCATGGCTTTTCTAAATGGAGTTAGGCATCTATGTTTTTCCAGTCTCAAGGCAGCTTGGAGCGACTGGCCTGGGGAACGGGCACAGGACTACTAGCGAAGCGTAAGATATACTCAGAGAAGGGAAATTGTCTCACAGCATGGTGGCGAGTGAAGCAGGATGGACACTGAATGCAGAGACACCTTTTTGCCCTTTTAATTGGTGTTTTAATGCAAAATGTTGTTTATTCTTAACCTGGACTGCAGTGAATCTATTCCCCGGAAATAGTGGGCCATTAGTCTCTGCTAAAGGCTTGGGATGGGGGTCAGTTAGCTTTCTGCTGGGGGGGTCAGCTAGCATTCTGCAGTGGGGGTTAGTTAGCTTTTAGGGGGGGCAGTTAGCTTTCTGCAGGGGGGCGCAGCAAGTTTTCTGTGGTGGGGGGGATGTAGGCCAGCTTTCTGCGGTGGCATTCAGCCACAGACTTGAGCTCCTACTCATTTGTCATGGTAATAGATGCAGCAGGGCAGAGAAGAGGAGGGTTTGAAGGGCAAGCGGCATTTGAAAGGAGTGAGGAGGGTTTGGAAGGAGTGAGGAAGGTTAGGAAGCCAAAGATTTTTGGAAGGTATCAGCAGGGTTTTTGAGCATGAGGAGTGCCTTAACTGGAAAGCTGTGATGAGACAGCCTGTGATTCTCCTAAATATGCCTCCCCACTAATTCCTCTGCTTGTTTAGCATGAAACAATCTGCCTCTGACCTTTATTGCATAGTCAGTTTAAGGAGCCGCTTCCAGTTTTAAATGTCAGGCAGTTTTCTCAGTCAAACCAATTGACTTGTCCTGGTCTTTTATATAATGCAGAGTAACGATATGCGTTAAATGTAGGTCAGGAATCAGCCTTGTCTCGTAACAGCCTACTGGAAGCTGTGTCTCACTTCTTGTTAGTGCACAGCACTCATTTCCTGGGTCTCACTTCCTGTTAGTGCAGAGCACTCATTTCCTGAGTCTCACTTCCTGTTAGTGCACAGGACTCATTTTCTGGGTCTCACTTCCTATTTGTGTACATGTCTCATTTCCTGGGTCTCACTTCCTGTTAGTGCACAGCTCTCATTTCCTGGGTCTCACTTCCTGTTAGTGAACAGGACTCGTTTCATGGGTCTCGCTTCCTGTTAGTGGTCAGGACTTACTTCCTGGATCTCACTTCCTGTTAGTGCACATGACTCATTTCTTGACTCTTGCTTCCTGTTACTGGTCAGGTCTTATTTCCTGGATATCACTTCCTGTTAGCGTACAGACATAGAGCAGAATGCTTAAGGATCGTATCCTTGAGGCTGTCATGTTCTCCCAGGTGTGCCTTTGCTACACTGCCCTTGGTTAAGGCTTTTAGTTTGACTTATAGTGCTTCAGATTTCTGCTGTATAAACACATTAGCTGCACAATTTACCTGATAGATGTATAAATTATAAGTCCCTCTGGATAAAACCCAGTGAAATAATAATAATAATATTTATTCAACAGACAGAATCTATTAGATTTTTTTAAAGCTAGTTCCAGTTTATTCACCCTGACAAGAAGGTTTATGGAAAGTGATGGAAAGTGCAGAGTTCAGGATCAGCAGCAGTTCTGAGACCTGAAAATCTCTGAATATTTAATTTCACTGGTGGGAACGTTGGCGGGAGAGCTTCTGCTGCCGAAAGACACAATTCTTCTCATCTGGGAGTGCAACATATTAATCAAGTTCGATGCAGAGAGGCACAGCCAGCACCTACTGACCAGACAGGTACAGACGCAGCACATGAAAGCATCCAGCAACATTATGCATGGAAGGCATCCTGGAGAATGTCACAGACAGAAGGATCTCATGTTTGTCAAGCTGAGGTTACCAAAAATACCTCAATTCTTAACGGCCTGCTTGTTCCCTCTGCTCCAGAGGTATAATGACCATAATCACTTGTGAGTCTTAAAGATGAGCTTCTAAATGGCATTTATTGCAATTGTTTATGTCAGCTGAGTGCATCCTCTGCAGTAATCAGGCTGGAGACATGATGGGAATGAACGATGGAGAGATGGTCGGGAGGATGTGGGGCTCCATTAACCCCCCGCAAACAGATTCTGTGTGAAAATCGGCCCAAATGTAGTGTGCACTCTCATAACCAGCCATATTTCTCGAGGTGATCCGGTCACCAGCCACCGAGAAGACTAACGTTGGTGTTACACTGGCATCCGAGAGGATTACAGCATCCGAAACAGAAACCCCCTTTTGAGAATTTGGAGAGTTTTCAGAAGAATCCAGCTGGGCTTGGATTACAGGGGGCCTGAGATTGTCCTGCTAATTGACACCTTTTTACAGTTTGGGTGGTGCTCACCCGGAGCCCTGAGGATGGCATGCAGGATGAAATCACTCCAGGGACCGGCCGCCGAGGGGGGGTTTAGACAGGCAATCGGGAGCCCAGGCAGCTTTGGTTAGACATGGCCCACGAATGGATTTGAGGGGTGGGTAGAGTGTCACTTTAGCAGTGTTAGAATTGCTATCCTTCCCGCCCCCCTGACTGATGTACAGTGACGTGTCCTATCAGCAGGAAGCCAGGATAGATCACATGACTCAGCGGGTACAGGTCGCTCCGCAATACCGTCCACGTGCCATTGCTGCTTCCACATGATGCTAACACACGTCAGTGCTTCATGGAGTATTTTCACATACCATTGTGCCAAAACCACAAACACGCTGCATTCATGGAGGGTGCCAACTCACAAGAACCTGCATGAGAAGAAAATGTGAAAATGGTCATAATCTTGACTGATCCTGTGCTCCCCTCGTGCAGCATACCTACTTTACTGTGCCTGAC
>JAODLD010000002.1:27752720-27768658 GCA_026781065.1 Mormyrops boulengeri | reverse complement strand
GGGGTAAATGGGGGGGGGTGGCCGTGAAGGACTCGCCAGGCTATACTTATAACCCTTATTCCTCATGCATTTCTATTAGCTGTCCGGGATTACTTTTCCTCTTTTTTTTATTAATGTCAATCAAAATATCCAAATTAGACCATTTTCATGATTATATAATTGTTAAATGTCTTATTTTATCTATATTCCTGCCTTTCAGCAAGCTTTAAATCACCTGACATGCAAGGCGGTCGACTTTGACCGCTCCATGACATCACTTCCTGAGTTTACCTGCTTTCCCACAGGCAGCGGCCTCCATTACCCAAGCTTTCCGCTCTCCCTCATTAAGGACAAAATGGCCGTCACAGCCAGTGCATTGTGGGTACCCTGCGAAGACTTACGGCTGAGTGACAGGCAGAAGGGCACGCAGGGGAGGAATTATGCGCCCACCCAGGCCGATCCCCCTTCCCGGCCCCTTGGTGACAGGTCCATAAAGCTGCTCCCTGCAGACCCAGCGAGTCTCGGGCCGCTCACTCAGGATCAGCATTAATATCGGCTGTGTAGACATAGCAGCTCATAGTGCCGAGTTAGACATCGGTCTCTGCGGCGTCCGCTGTCATATTGTAGAACTTATACTCTTCGTCCTGCCCGTGCTCCATCGCTCGTTTGCTCCCTCGCTCTGGCTGTGTGATGGATGCTATCAGGACAGCAGGCCACGCCCTGAATGCCTCCTTCTGTTGTGGGTAATGGGATCTTGGGATAGATAACGTACGGTGTGGGTTAACAGTCTCTGTCGCCCTCGCTTTGGGGAAACGGCCCGCCCTGTCGTGCCAGGAGTCAGCCAAGGAGCCGACACAGAAGTGCAGGTGTCAGTTTGCCCCGACAAGCCACATTCTTCCTTTGTTCCATCATTCACTCCTTCATTTGCTCCCTCGTTTACACTCGTTTACACTGTCTTTTGCTTTATCATTTACTCCTCAGTTTACTCCTTCATTTGCTCCCTCATTTATGCCGTCTTTTGGCCCATCATTTGCTCCTTTATTTACTCCTTCATTTACTCCCTTGTTTATGCCGTTGTTTGCTTTATCATTTGTTCCTCCATTTACTCCTTCATTTGCTCCCTCGTCTGCGGCATCATTCACTTCTTTGTTTACTCCTTCATTTGCTCCCTCGTCTGCGGCATTATTCACTTCTTTGTTTACTCCTTCACCGTCGTTTACTCCTTCATTTGCTCCCTCATCTGCGGCATCATTCACCTCTTTGTTTACTCCTTCATTCGCTCTGCCTGCTGGTTCTCCTCACCGTGTTCTCTTATATGGCATTGGAGTCACCATGAGACGTCTCTTAGTGTATTTAAATATGACTTAGCATAGCTCCTTTGCTGCCTCTCCTACATCCACAGACAACGCTTCCCGTCTCACAATCTGCCCTCCCACGGGTAGCAGCATCATAAATATTGCCCACCATTCTGTGTTCCTTAGCACCCCAAGGGATGTGCTTTTGACTCCATCCCCCTGCCCTTCCCCACAGCTGCCTCATGGAGATGGTGTCCCCCGCCTCTGTCCCTGTTTCCTGGGGTTGGTTCCAGGCTCAGCAGGACCCAGCTTTGGTCAGCAGTTAATGGGAGTGGATGGGCTTCAGTCCTACCTCAGTACATATTTCAGTTTATTGCAAAGTGTTGAGCTCAGGTTCATAGAATCACAAATTCACCTGATTCCAAATGGCAGTGCCTGGTTGCTGATTTGACAGAAAATCACAGAGCTTCTCATTCTTGGAAGATTAAGAGCCCGGAAGCCACCTCAGATTCTCTCGCTCAGCTGCTCCAGGTCGGCTCGAGATGAATCAAGCTTTAATTACACCTGTTTTCACCCCAAGGAATACAAAGCGCAAATTGAAAATAAAACCCTGTTTTTTATCTAGTAATGTTTCAATTTCAGGTGCATTCATTTCACCGTCAGTGATCAGGAGATGATTTATGACCTGGGGAACATTTTGTGAAGCTGTGCAGAGGCTCGATAAGTCCGCTGTTCACGGGAGGGGGTTTTGCACAAGTTGGTGGAGGATTCTGTCCTGTGTAGAACTTGGGCTGTTATTACTGGGTGCCTTCTGCGTTGTAGCTGGACCGCTCAGATAACACCTCGCTAATGACGGTGACCTCTGCTCATTTTTCACTCACTGACAGCGGGAAAGGGGATTAATCTCAAATCATTTCCCTTTTAATTTTGCCATTAGAAAAGGGCCCTTTCTTCTGTGAGATCATACTCTCATCTTTCTTGTGGAGGGTGGGGGCTGGGCCTTCCTGTGCTGTGGACATCCAGCCAGGCGGTGGCGACACCAGCCACGCTTTGTATTTATCTCGAGACTAACCACACTCAATTCCTGCCTGGACATCTCCGCAGTCCTCCGGCGACCATCTTGGCGATGGAGAGAAAATTCCTAGGACAGAGTACAGTTAGGGGAGCGTGGAACTGTGGGGTGCCCTCGTAAGTGCCTGTAATTAATCTCGAACTCGAGATTCCTATGAAATGTCACTGCCAGTATGGATTTCTTTTTAAAAAAAAGCCATTTTGCAAAATTAGTTTATTACAAAAGTTTTTTCAAGCATCGGGCAGATGGCAAGCTAACCATAGCAGCTGCTAGCGTAAGTGGGAACCTTAAGGGCAGCCCACCAAAAGAATGAAACATGCGACGCTCTCACTCCACGCTAACGGGATTAGCGGTTCATCCCGCTGCTAGTCAGTGACCAGGTTTTATTTAGTGCCCAGAAACACACTTCATATATACGTACTTTTGGAATTGCAAGGCAGCTGGTTAGAAAAGGTTCTTTCACTTGAAACGCTGCAAACAGCAGCTGTCAGGGGGCAATTATAATATAACACGCCACGGGATGTTGTGTGTGGCTCCTCTGCCATCTCAGAGGGGCCCGTAAACTCGTCGGCTTCTGCTCATGACCCGGATAACGATGCCGTATCCAAGACATTGGACATGAACACCCCGCTGCTCCCCTCGGCGGTGGACTGAACGAGAGCGTTTGTCGTTCCCGTCGGATCGCGACTGACGCGACCCACTTAGGGATTACGCCAGATCGAAAAGGATTCTCTGTTGTGACTGCACAAGGAAACACCTTTAAACGACTCCTTATTCGCAAGATAATCATTATCTTTATGGCTTGTACTGCAGTCCCGCTGATTGGTCTCCCTAAAATCTTCATCACTTTGTGAGGTTTGTCTGTTTCTTGTTTTGGTCAGGTTACCCCCAACGTTAATGTTGGTCGGGTCATTAAAACGGGACAGCAGGGCTCTGAGAGTGGGTCGGACCTTTCCGGAGTGGAAAGGGCCTGTGGGCGAGAGCCAGGGAGGGGCAGGCAGCGCCTACATCAACACTGTATGGACCTGCAGATTAGCTGGGCCTGCTGCTCCAGTGTCACTCCACTGCGAGCCCTTAATGTGCCTAACAGGAGGGTATAAGTACCAGCCACTGGATGGGGAGATGTTGTGTGTGTGTGTATGTGTGCGTGTGTGTGTGTGTGTGTGAGCGACTGTGCACCATGTGCTACTGTATCACGGTATGACCTCAGAACAAAGATACATCCACCACCCCCTCCCATCCTGTACCAAAGTTCATGACCCTAGGAACCACGGCCCCCCTGCCCCATGAATACACCCCCCCCCCAAGCCCCGACAGGATCCATTAAAACCTGCACTGAAGTGTTTTAGAAGTATGTGTGGTTGCAGCTACGTCATTCTTGCCTCACGCAACGTGCAATTCCCTTAGCATTTCCCGCCCTGCTGCCCCCCCCCCCCCAGGGTGTTCTGACATCTCTGCAATGGCAGACAGCCCTTTCAGGTTGAGTGACGGACCCCCGACAGATCCAGTCTCCATAGCGTCTGGTCTCCCTATGCTCTTTTCTCAGAGGCATCCTGCACCACTTGTCTCCACCTGTCACTGTCCCCAACCATCCCCTCCCCTGCCTTCTGAGAGGACCCGTATCACAGGGGAGGTGCCATGAGGGAGGAATCATTGTGGTATTTTGAATAGAATCTAGAAAGAAACGTGATTTGGCAGAGATGTCCTGCATTCTCTCCCAGTGCTGCATACTGATCATTTGGGTTTTTTTCCCAGGATGCGCTTCTCTTAATTTTCTGATGTTTTCTTTGTATTGGGGGATGGGGAGGGGGTGTTCAGAGGTGGTCCGGGCTGGAAGGTAAGAAATCCAATCCTGTTTTTTGTGTGCATTTGAGTGGCCGATGCTGAAGGGGATGCTCTCTGTCCCATAATGTCGGACCTTGGAAGCAGCCGTAGAACATGGAAAGCTGACCTCATTCCCAGAGCCGTGGCATCGGGCCTCCCGCATGTTTGGGCCAATCAGAGACACCCACACAAGGACATTAATGCTGTGCGAAAAGGGATACATACTGGGATGCAGCCAAGCGACACACCGGCGCTATGACTCATGGGAAATGAAACTCCTGACCACTTTCCCAGTTTACTCCTGACGTCTCTGAGATTATTTGTGCAACAAAGGCAGATTATTCTGGAAAATGTTGTGACTCAGACCCAGAGAGGATTCTGCCCTTCCAGCATCGCCCGTGGTCCCTGGGGACCTGAGTGAGATTTTTGGGGGACAGACAGGAATCCCCTCCCCCCAACACACACACACATATCCTGCACAGGAACATGTGTGTGACACTCCAGCTTCATGTGCCGACAGGATAAGATTGATAAAATTAAATAAGATAAAAGTTTGAAGGCTGCTCTGGGGGGGGAGGGGCTCTAAAAAAATAAATAACTTCCAGCACAGCCTCACCCCATAAGAAATCTAAGAAATAATAATATTAAAAGTGCGTAGTGGACTGCAGGAGGTGTGAATGTGTTACAGACATGGGAAGGTGCACAGTCAAGGGGGGGGGGGGGGGTCAGGGACGCGGGGGCCGGGTGAATGAAAGATGTCGCTTTCATCTAATGGAACTTTACTGGACATTTTAGGGTACAATGGAAGGACCCTCCTGGGATCAATGAACCTTCAGCTTGTCTCTGAGATGAGAAACAAGATGCTGATCTGTCTGTGTAAATAACATAACCAGTTATTTGTTAGCTGTTATTCAAAAGAAAGTGCATATTTTTTCGCAGGCTGACAGTGTGAATCGTAACAGAGCCACAATGAGGGGCACGAAATGTGGTCAGAAACTCAAGCGAATAAAGCAGAGCTATTTCTGCACCTAACACAGTATTTTTAAACAGTCTTTTACAGCATTAACCTGCAAACCTTTTATCACTGGTTAGAAAAAAAACAGTGAGGCTCTTATCAAATTGCAGGAAACATTTTTCGAGAAGAGCGAGGCGTTTTGCTCCCGCAGGAGGGCGGCTGGGGTGAGGGGTTGGGGGGGGGGGGACGGACGGGTGATGCAGAGATTTAACCTGCAAATTACCGGCGTGAGAGCCAGCCGAGAGCGTGCCCACTTTCCGCGTTCACCCCATACTCACGGTCCACTCGAGGCTCTCAGACCCTTTAAAGGAGAGGCTGTGTTCGATTCGAGGCCATCCACAGGTACGAGGGCCACATTAGGGGTGTAAAACAGGCTGCCTGCACGTTTCACAGAAATCGTGATAAGGGCCTGGGCAGAATGAAAATGGACCTTCTTGTTGCGACCTGCCAAGCTCTTGCTGTGCATAATTACGGCGTTAAAATGGATGCCACGTCAGACTAGCCAACGCCTTCGTGAGCTCGCACGTCTGCCAGCGTTAATTGGTTCATTATCGAGGACCTCTTTCACATGACCTTTAACCCCTCGTGTTTGTTTAGAGTCGTGATTCCAGATTCTTCCAGAAGCTTCCACGTGGCTGCACCCCCCACCCACCTGACGTTTTTTAAGTTTAATTACCTTCTCGATCGATAAACGCTCATCCAGACAGCCGGCCGAGGAGATAAAGGATGCCCAAGTCGTGGGTGAAATCCACAAATGTCAGGATACTAGAATTTTCACCGCGGGTTATAGATGCTGTCCGGAACACGCAGCCCCTGCTCAGCACTTTCATCTTAATGACGATTAAATAGACACCCCTCAGAAGAAACTCTTCTGTCTTGTTTCCTCAGATGCTCTGGCCGATCACATGATCCCCTGTTTACATTTGTGGCCTCTTACGCAAGTGAGAGCAAGGCCTTCGAGACGGGAGATTGCCTGATGTGCCCTGAGCCTGGGGATGTGGTTAACCTCATTACCAGCGTGACCCCATCTCCCTCAGACCTGCCTCAGAGGGTCTCTTTTACAATGTAAATGTAGCCGTTGAGGTATCCACATGATTAAGTATAAGTATCCACACAGGCCCTGTCAGTGGCATTTAAATGGTCTGTGTGAGCTTTATTTCATGGCAGTGAATCCTGACCCCCAGAGAGTGGGTGACTCCTCCCCCTGTGCGGAGTGGGCGTGGCCTGTGAAGTGTGAAGGTCACCGTCGTCTGGGAGGTTATGGGACATCAGGAGGGCCCTTTCTCCAAAAGGCCATACCTCCCTGTGTGTGAGGAGTGTTCAGAATCCAGATTCAGACGCAGCATAGTTACACATTGGGTCGTGCTGTATGTTATTCTGTGTGATTCAGTGTGTAGTTCTGTGCAATTCTGTGTATAATTACATGCGTAATTCTGTGTGATTGATTCAGTGTGTAATTCTGTTTGTATTGTTGTGTGATTCCATTTGTAGTTTTGTTTGTGATTCCGCGTGTAATTTTGTGCAATTCTGTGTGCAATTCCATGTTTAATTCTGTGAGATTCAGTGTGTAATTCACTCTGCAATTCTGTGTGTATTGTTGTGTGAATCCATGTGTAATTCTGTGTTTGATTCAATGTGTAATTCCGTGTGATTGAGTGTGTAATTTTATATGTTTTGTTGTAGGATTCGATGTGTAATTCTGCGTGTAATTCTGTGTGTAGTGTTGTGTGATTCAATGTGTAACTATGCGTAATTCAGTATGTGATTCCTTTTGTAGTACCACGTGCTGCGTTCGGATCCCGCTGAGTGTGACTCTTTACCGGCCACCCATTCTGCAGTATCTCCAGACCCCTGTCTTGCCATGATTGAAGGTCTGCAGCTCATCACCTTCTTCGCCGTGCTGACCACCTGGGGTGTCAGCCTGTCTGTTACTCTGACGCAGGGGCGTCCTTCTACACACTTAAAGACGCCTCACTGATTCACCAGTGCGGCGATGGTGGTGATTGTCACCCGCTCGGCTTGTTGGGAAGCTTCCCGTTTGTCAGCGAGCGATAAAGCATCCACCGGCGGGTTAATTGGACCGGCGCTGCCCCGCGTGCTGACTGATCCATCTCCGACTCGACAACCCCCACGCCGCTCCCCGTTTCATGCCTGAGGAGAGGCTGTATTATTCGTTCTACACGTCCTCCTATACCGTTTTCCAGTTCGTCATTTGTTTTTTTTGTTTTTTTTCCATGCAATTTTCCACTTAATGGTTTTAATATGCAGATTTGTGATAACTTATCGGGAAAGTGGGACAGAAGAAACTAGGAAGTAGCAGCTGAGTTATTAAGTGGAGGAGGAGGAGGATGAAGGGTGAACTCCACCCCACTGAGCCTGACAAGGGGCTCAGCCCCCATGGGACATCAGCACCCCGCATAATTAAAGCAACCCCCCACAAGGGCTGTACTATATGTATGAACCTCACAAAACGTGTTTCAGTTTGCGTATTAGCTGCCACTCTCATCTAGCAGTAAACAGGATTTTTGGTTGTTTCATATATTCATTTTTGTTTCCGCCACATTTTATTATACCCCTTGAAAGGGATATCAGTGTTTATTTTGAATATTTAGCAAATTAAATGTAATTGCGTTTAATTTACGCAAACTGGGTCGTGTTTTCAAGAGGGGCATTGAAAGGCTGCCTTTTCTTCCAGCAGTAGGAGGTCAAACCGTCACTGTTCGACTTTTTACACAAACTCTGTGGCTTTCATTACAATATGAACGATGTGTATTTTGCATTATATGGGTCAGGTAAAGCAAACTGTTTTTGGTGTAATGTCTTTCCATACTTGAGGCTTATACACACCACTTCTTTTACAGTACTAAGACAAAAAAAGGACTTTTGAAAATCTAATAAGATTCAAAAAACTTTCTTTTTCTGTTCTTCATGTATAATTTATGTTATGTGTAAGATGGGTACAAAGCTTTGGAAATCAGGGCCGGGGGGGCACAGATCAGGATTTGGGGGCTCAGGAAGCCAGGGCCGATGGGGCAGCATGTGTCGGAGGGGCAGGAGTAGACTGGAAAGGTCGGGAACGTCACTGTCTGTGGAGAGTCATGTGACCATGGAAGGTCATATGACCCATAGTTTACAGAGGAATTCAGGTGAAACTGGGCTTTTCCTGGGTGTGATGAGGCAGTGGGGCAGGTGCAGCAGTTATTAAACATGAGAGGAGCCACAGTGTTGCAGGTTCGAGCCCTGCCTTTTCCATCATCACAGGCTGTGTTCCGCGTGTGTCCGATGGCTCATTAAAGTGGCCCCTCTCCCCATGAATATTATATGCATTTATGGAAAGCCCCTTAAATTTGCACCCTCATCTCATTCACATTTTCTCATGGAACACACCTTAGGTGACCCAGGACCCGGCACACAAGGATGTGTAGAAGCTCTGACCTCGTCAGTCTGTGATGTCATGTATCTCAATCTCAACTGTTCTCTTTATTTTTTTTGTTTTGTTTTGTTTTTTTATCTGTTGCTGTCTTAGAGGATTGTTTTTTGTCACTGTAATCATCCAAGAGGAAAAGAGGCTCACTGAGCTTGTTTGTGCACCTCATATTTGTCTGGTGTTTAATATCTTTATTATCTGGCTGAACTCACAGGCCGCATCTCGGAAATAAACAAACGAGAAGCCGAGACACAGCGATTCCAGTGTAAACAAACCCGGCCGTTTGTTTGCGGTGATCTCACGCAGTGGAGCTTTGGTGTTGTTTATCCCAACTGAGCGCGAATTCAGGCTGTCGACCTGGCAGATTCTGCTCTTGACAGGCAGGAGGCGTAGTTGAGCACTTGGCCAAAAGTGACCAAATTAAGGCAGGAAGGCAGGCAGGAAGTGAGGGCCGCTGATACAGAGTAATGTTATGGAGCTGTAACCAGAAATACAAATGGGAGAAAAACGCAGTCTGACCAGAGCAGACGATGGACGTGAAACTGGCGGGATGAGATTGAAGACGAGTTTGTCAGGCTGGTAAAAGACTTTAACGACAGAATCCTGGCAGTCAGAATTAAATATTAATGGTGTCATATGAAAATCGGAGGGAACCTCTGGGATGGAACCACTGGTGACAGTATCTGTGACAACCTGTGAGAAGCGGTGGGAGCCGGTGTGGACCAGTGGGAACCCTCATTTATGTACATCTCCTGGGGGGGGACACCGAAAACCCTGCCAGATGTCAGGAGGAAGTCCCTATTATATTTTTTCCTAGGTAGAAGGTTCCGGATGCTGGAGGGGCTCCGGCTGTGGGGATCGCTGGACAGGGAGTTCGCAGTGTCTGATAAGTCCCAGATTCGACAGCAGTGCGGGGGGGGGCGGGCTGAATTGTGTTAGGAGGGGGAGCTGATATTGACCAGAGCACCCTTCCTTAACAAGCCACAGCAGAGGATCCTGATCCCAATAAAGAAGTTGAGAAATTGCAGCCAGACACCCCAGGGTATTGGTCAGGGAGGGGGTCTGCTGCTCCCTCCCCCCCAACCCAGTGCCTCCTGGTGGTGATTTAATGCAGCTTGTGAGAAGCTAAGCTAACAAGCTCTTGGAGCAAATCCAGATGTTCACCTGCCGATTTTACCGATGTATATTTACATCAAAGGGTAGAGATTACCGGCAGATCCAGGATAACGGCTGCCGGAGGGGGCGTGTCATGCCTCTGGGGATGTGGATAGCTTAGCTATGAAGTTCGCTCTGATTGGTCAGGAGTGCCGATGGGAGGAGTCCACAAGCAGAAGAGCGCCTTGTTCAGCAAATGACCCAGTCAGGCCTATGCAGCCTACCCCCCCTGCCCCCCCCCCCACTCTGACTGATCCAAGAGATCTGAGATGGCAGCCAAGAGCATTCACTACTGATAAACTCACTGAGAATCACCCATAGATACTCACAGAAAAGCTGGAGAGACCATTAGGTCAACTACCATGAAGCTACGTGTTGATCACATGCCAACCAAATGATGGAAAGTTCTCAGGATCAAGAATTTAATGGCAGTAAAATATCATTATTGCAGGAAACACCTACTTTCAGAGGTTTATGTGCTTAAATGATGCTCCAAATGGCTCCGGACTCTCGGACTTTGGGAACTGCCCACAAGATCGGGCTTCGGTGCAGCTGCTGCATTTAATAAGGTGTCAGAGTATTAATAAGCTTCTCCGACCGGGCAGCAGGGAGCGGCGCAGCTCAGGATATACCCTTGGAATCTGAAGGCTGTCACATCGGTTCCAGGAGGGTCATGCTGTTGAACCCTTGACCAGCCTGCTTAAGTAGTGAAGCCAGCAGTTGCTTTGTAATATTTGGACATTGTAGCTGCAGTATGATTTTTCTGTCTAATCTGGGGGGGTCGTGCAGTGGTCCTGCAGATAGGGGGTCTGTCCAGCAGAGCGTAGGAGGGGGGGCGCCTGACCCACAGCGGTTTGGCAGTTGCAGGGAGTCCCCTAAGGGTTCTTCCGGTGTGATTGGAGCCTTTGGCCTCAGACTAAGAAGAATGATAGCTTTCATTTGCATGCTGATGCCCCCCCCTGCACCGCCCCCATGATGGATGAGCTTCTGATTTCATTCCTCAGTCCACCGCTGTCACACGATGAACAGCCAGAATTAAAGAGGAGGACACAGCCGGGTAGAAGATAAGGCTTTCCGGAACACTCTGGTCCCACACTCTCCTTGAATTGAAGGTTATGCGGAAGGTTCGGGAGCCCCCTCCACGTTTCATCACACATGCAGAGAGCCGTCACCCGCCATTGTCACACAAGGCCGTGATGCAGCATGAACACCCCTGCTAATGCTGTCCCCACCTCCCAGCTGGACTCTCAACATGACCCTCTGTTTACGTGTCCTGACTTTCACTGGTGTGCAAAAAGGACGGGGGGGCAGATTTCAGGAAAGCTTACCCCCACTTTTGCTCAAGTCTCCTCCAATTGGTCTTCTGAGTATCAAGTCCTGCTTCCCTAAGAAGACCCTCCAGGATGAATGACCATGAAGGCATGGAGTAGCTTTACACGGCATGAAACTGGATAAACCTCCAGGATTAGGCAGCACTACCCGGCATCAACCCCCCCCTTACACCCCACCCCCACCTACCCTGCCGTGGAATCCAGATAACAGAGGGGATCATCCCCTCCTGTTGGCACATGGGGATCCACGTGGACCCAAACATACAACATTAAAAGCAGGTGGAATATTTTCAGTGTTTTTCCAAAGCATGGCCCTGAATAATTTATGTAATGAATCCTGTGAGCTTTTGGAGTATGCGGGTGGCCCCCGCAAAGCCTCCGGCCCACCGCTTTTTCACAGGCATGGTAATCAAGCGTTCCCGCGCACCAAAGAGTGTCATTTACACTGGCCCTCCTGCATCCCCGTGCCGGGCGTGTGGGCGGCCGCATGTTCCCCCTCGTGTGTGTGTCCGTGTGTGTGTCTGTGTGTGTGTGCGCTCGTGTGTGTGTGTGCATGCGTGCGTGCATACATGTGTATAAGTACACATCTGCGTGTGCTTTAGCACCTTCCATATCTGCCCGCCAGCATGTTTGCCATCACTGATGCCTTTCCACAAACGGGCGGATGGGCCTTAGGAGGAAATGTCCCTTTAAAAAGAAACAAAATACATTTTCATCTGTATGTGAGTGTTGGCTAGGGGTTAGACATCATCGGTTACCTTGAAATGAGAGTCGGCGGGGAGTCGCCACAATGATGGCAGAGTGTGTGTACATGCGTATCTGTGTACGTGTGAGACTACAGCGTGAATCAGTCAGGGAGTGAGCGTACAGTGTATGAGTTGTATCTTATAAAACAATGTAAATTACAGGAGAGGAGACGGCTGGTCCACACACCCACACCGTGCATGGTCAGTAATACACACACACACAGACATACAAACACCCACACAGTGCGTGTTCAGTAATACTCACACAGACATACAAACTCCCACACAGTGCGTGTTCAGTAATACACACGCAGACATACAAACAGTGCGCGTTCAGTAAAACACACGAAGACATACAAACACCCACACAGCGTGTGTTCAGTAATACACACGCAGACATACAAACACCCACACAGCATGTGTTCAGTAATACACACACAGACATACAAACACCCATACAGTGCGTGTTCAGTAATAAACACGCAGACATACAAACACCCACACAGCGTGTGTTCAGTAATACACACACAGACATACAAACGCCCACACAGTGCGTGTTCAGTAATAAACACGCAGACATACAAACACCCACACAGTGCGTGTTCAGTAATACACACACAGATATACAAATGCCCACAGTGAATATACAGACACACTTATTCTGTGTTTTCAGTAATAAATACACACACATTGTGTTCAGTAATAAACACTCACAAACACACACAACCACAGACTGCATATTCAGTCATAAAAATACAGACACACACCAACATTCTGTGTTCAGTAATAAGTAAACACAGATGGACGCACATCGGCATACTTCATGTTCAGTAATAAAAACAAACACACACACGGCATGTTCAGTAATAGACACACACAGACCAACATTCTCTGTGTTCAGTAAGAAACACATAGACACACATACACTCAATAAACACTCAAACACATCTACAAACTTCATGTTCAGTAATACACACAAACTAACACACACTGGACACATAGAAACACACACGGTCATACACTGTGTTCAGTAATAAACACACACGTGCACACACACACGCTGCATATTCAGCAATAGACACACAGACCAACGCAGTGTATTCAGTCATCAGCACAGATGTATGTTCAGCAATAAACACAGACACACACACCAACACACTGTGTATTCAGTAGTAAACAAACACAAATGGACACACACCCACACAGATGCACACACTGTGTTCAGTAATAAACACACAGATGCACACACTGCATGTTCATTAATAAACACATACAGATGCAAACACTTTGTGTTCAGTAATAAACACCCTGGCACTCTCTGTGTCTCAGGCTCTGTCTCTTTCTGGCTCCCCTTTCACAGCCCTGCTCACCACCAGGCCCCCGAAGGTGCTGTACCCTGCGGAGAGGCAGGCCACTGCCATCTACGTCCAGCTGGGTGAGTCCTCCCCACCATGCCTGCAGACTCGCACAGGTCGAACCCAGACTTGCCGGGGGGGGCTAGCCTATAAAACACGCCGTAACAAAGCACTCTGTGCATTTGCAAGGAATCACCAAGAGGAGAATCAGTCCCTGTGCATGGGCCCGAGGGGACAGAAACGCGGAACGCGCTGAGAAAATGTCGCATGCGAGGTCAGTCACTGGCGTGTTTAATTATCGCGTCCCGTTACCTGGGGGAGGGACGCACTGACACGCTCTATCTGCACTCGCACGGCAAATAATTACGATGACGAAAACGCAATTATTGTTTTCACTCTTCGGCCCCGGCAAAAAGAACATGCTCACGGTTTCCCCAGCTGCGTCCGGGGTTTAACCCATCACCGCTTCATTTCCTCAAAGCCAGGAATATGGAGCACGGTGCTCCTGGAGGAATGCACGATTTCACTTCTCCCTCCTTTTTTTAGGGACCCTGTGAGCTTTTCGCCATAGTGACGCTCTTTAAATCTCACTGGCTGCTCAGGACGGTTGACAATAACAAAACAATTTGAAGAAAGGCATATTTAAGCTGTCTGTCGCCGCTAAATTACAGACCATTATTCTACACACATCGGCAGTGGGACCGCGGGGAGACAGCTGAGGAGATGGAGTTTCGGGCCCCCGCGGTGCCAAAGAGATGCCTCCCACCTCCCTGCTTGTGCTCAGATGGCGCTATCTGTGTCTCCCGGGGAACGGAAAGAGGGGAGGAGTTCTGCCTCTTGTTTCCTGGTATGGCTCCCCAGGTTGTCTTGGACAGGGAGACTCACCCTCAGGCAGATGCTGAGGTGTCCCCCATGTTTGGGTGTGGAGGCCCTGTCTATCTTCTGTATATTCATGGTGTTTGCAAAGCCCCCCATGTGCAGCACCCATTCCCTCCGGTGGTGTGTCTAGCAGACGTGTTTACCACCACTGAAACCATGCTTTTGCCTGGGGCCCCTGAGGCTTGGCCCCCCTGTTGGCCACAAACAGTCACTTCACTAAATATTAAATAAACAACCCTTATTTAAGGAGATGATGAAGCAGCATGTTCTGCTAACCAGCTAGCTAGCTATGATCCTCTGACCCTACTTGTGAGTGGGACCCCAGAATCAAAAACCCTGCCCCTGGGTGTGTGTGTCTGTCACAGCAGATCCCCTCTGTATGTCTACATCCGTTACCAGTGATATGGGGGATGTAACAGGCTCCTCGGTCACCCTGGACATGCCGCGGTCGAGAGTGACCCAGAACCTCGAGTTAAGCCTCCCCCCCCACCCTCATCTCAAGCATGTTCTCATTGGAAATCAGAGTCTGGTTTTGCCTCCAAGCTCTGCCAATGATGGGGGTGCTGATCCCAGAATAAGTGGGTCTAGCAGAAAGCTGGGAAGCCAAGGGGTGGGCTTGGAGCAGAAAATTGCAGGTTTGCATCCCAGGGAAGGGTTGCCGGCTCATCAGACTCTATAAAACGGTGAAACAGCCGGCATGTCTGACAGGGAAGGTTCTCACAAAATTAATCCCTTCCTCAACGTAGCATCTTGTCTGTAGTTTGTTCTGTGACCAAAAGGCCATTGGTCACTGCCTTTTTGGAGAACTGGTTCCATTGGTCACTGCCTTTTTGGGGGACTTGTGCCATTGGTCACTGCCTTTTTGGAGAACTGGTGCTATTGGTCACTGCCTTTTTGGGGGACTTGTGCCATTGGTCACTGCCTTTTTGGGGGACTTGTGCCATTGGTCACTGTCTTTCTGATGGTGTTCAGACAGACTCAGACTGACCCCAAATACTTTGATATTTGTTTTAAGCTGCCCTCCCCAGCCCTGAGTCGTTTCTGAACCCTCATGCATCTAGATAATGGGCTAAATCCTCTTTGGAATGACTTTCATTTCCGCAAAAACCCAACCAAAAGAAGCATATTATGTGATGTAATATGAAGATACCATGGCCAATCTGCGTGTTTTTCTACATAATGATATTCCTTAGTCTTTAATCATCTTCAGTTGATACAGTCTTTGAGTTCATAGATCAGCGTCAATGACCGATCACACAGGACATGAGGCAGGCGGATTGGGCGCATGTCCCCATTAAGCCAGAAATGGGGGTACTGGGATGAAGCTGTCAGAAGATCCCAGCTGAAGTGGTGTCCCCCTGCACAGGAAGCAGAAGGTGCGGGGAGGAAGTGATTAAGATTCAGAGGCACGAGCCTACCTGCCTTCAAACACTATTCTGTATGTGAGTCGGCAGAAAGATTGCCACTGGCTTCCTGGTTTCCACTGATGAATAGGCCTCACATATACACATCTCACATTTTCACGGGGGCGGGATCGCGTGCCATGTTGCTCCTTGGGTGTCTTCAGGAGGTTCCTCCTTCAGGGTTTAAAATGACAGCTCCGGTGACTTGAAGACCCCCCCCTCCCGTTCAGCCATTTGCGTGACTGATAAAGAGGGAGGTCGCTGAGATGAAACCTTGGGCCCCATCTGATGCACTCACTTGCCCAAGGCCCCACTTCCCCAGCCACTCCAACACTGCCCTCTCGTCATAATAAAAATTTATTCTCCAATTTATCAAGCAGCAGAGATGTCAGTGACTGTGGCGTCTATAAATGTCATAGGCGTTCTTTTGCCTCGGTTTCCAGAATGGGACGGGGGG
>JAODLD010000002.1:27711600-27729639 GCA_026781065.1 Mormyrops boulengeri | reverse complement strand
TGTCCCCCTGGCGAGGTTGGCCCACTCGAACATCCCCCCCACCCCCCCACACACAACCATGTACTCCCTTTGCTCTTCCTACTCTTCTCCTCCCGAGAGGACAGAGGTTCACCAGCCAGGCAGGAGCATAGAGGAGCATTAGGATCAGTAGCTCCTGAGTCTCCATGCCTTGTTCTTCGACATACACAAGTCAGCTGTCTCCCCAGCCCTCGCTGAGCACGAGAAATGGACCCACTCCAGTGTTTCGCTGTTGCATGGCCAAGAACCCGGGCTCCGTCCTGGAGAGCATGTCACTGACCTGGCCCAGGAGACAGATTTTTCTGTTGGTGTCGCTGCTGTATCTTAAGCCTCTCTACTGCCCCCATGTGCTTGAACTGGATAATGTCCTTCACCCTGTATAGCTGACCTGGTTATGTAACGGACAAGACAATCCACACTAACCTACCATGATCCAACTAATGCTGGTCCCAGATTTTGATTTGCCCTCCAACCCTGAATTTGACCCATGGGTGCTTTTAAACACAGAAGGCATTGCCCATAATGCATCTGTAGGATCAAGGCACTGTCTACATAGACATAAATATTAGATATTAGCAGATATTAGCATACAGCGACACACTGTGGGGGATAGTCGGATGGTTTAGTAGGACAGCATTAGGTAGGGGCCCTGGGGGGCCTGGTCTGGGCCCCTGTCACCAGCTCCTGGGGGTGGGAGAATGGAGGCCGACAGTCAACAGGTTGGGAGAAAATGGTGTTAATGTGAGCAATACAGCTTTTCATTTTTCATCAAAGTGCAGTTGAAGTTTGGCGTTTGGTTCTAATTGATGTGTAGTTGTGTGTGGGGGGGGGGGTTGGCTATTCCTCAAGGAGAGACCCCGCATTTACATACCTCACATTCCGTTCCCCCACAGATGGGGAGCAAAACTGAAGGACGAAGCACGCGAGTGAGTAGGACGTGCGGGAAACACGTAAATGGAGCGTGTCGCCACATCACACCAACGCTAGGGTCACGAGTCTCAAGCAAGGAAATGACACAGAGAAAAAATAGGGCCAGTGTGAAAGGAGGAGGAGGCTTTCTGGCAAAGGGTCTGAGGTGCTCGGCTACTCAGAGGCTCCGGTTCTCCAAATGGGACCAGAAACAGTGGAGGTTAGAATGAACAAAAAACTTACACAACTGAGAGTGACACCCTCAGCCAGATACTCTCAGGAAGGAGTTTGTCAAGCAGCAGGGTACATTTCAGAAATGCTTTTTAACATGTTTTCTTGTGTAAACGTTTTCTGCCGAAATCATTGTGATTGCAGAAACACTTACAGCGCACAAATTCTAGGAAATATTTGTTGAGGGGACCAAATAATGCCTGTAGAGGGAGACATTCCAGTTTGCGCACGTTATAGAGCCATGTTTCCATCTTTTAGAGCAACCTTGATGATAACGAGATGAATTGGGTTAATATTTATTAATGCTAAAAAAAAATCCACCTTATCAATATTTCACTGAAATCAAGTGGAAACCAGTCCTTCAGACACGGATTAACTTTCACTAATTAACTAATGAAAGGCTATGTTCAATGCAGTGTAACGTTAAGACGCAACAGTGCCACCTGGTGGTGTCAGCGTACCACAGGTCTCACAATGCCTGGAGATGTGATTTACTGTGTTTGTCGACGAACAGAGCGATACGCAGAGTAATAAATAAGCAGCGTTTTTAAGTCCAAACGTCGCGTTTGCTCTACGTTCCCAAAATACTTCTGCCCTTAAAAATAAAGGAGGGAGCCACCAAAAGCAGGATGTCTGGAAAAAGCGGACGAGCGGATGAGTGTAGACATATGTGACTAAATGAAAGGATGATGGTAGCTGTTCACCACAGCCTATAAATAAACCCCCTGAGACTAGGAGGAGCACTTTTTATTTTCATTTTCAAAAGGGAAGAAAATGGCAGACGGTGCCAACCTAATGACGCAGATTAGCATTGAATTTTGCAGGCGGCACGGAAGGGAAGTAGTGATCGAATCCGCGTACGGCGCTCTGCTGACAGAAACGTGCCAGAGCCACTCAGCGGGACTGTGACCCCAAATGGGGATGTGGAGCTGGGTTCAACATCAGCACCTGGCATGTCGTGTCACTGTCAACCCTGAACCCTAACCCATTTCCCCAGGTCCCAGTGATCAGCAGGACCCCAACTTGAGGCCTAACTAGGTGGACTAGGTGATGAATCACAAGGGTCAAGTACAGGAACACCACGGAGCTCGTTAAAGCCCCTAGCAGTCAAAGGGCTACATCTTCATCCTAATCAAGCCTCCCAACCTGCCATCTCACAAGGCCAGAGGCTCCAAGACAGACCTGGCTCTCACAGACAGAGGTGCACAGACAGTCCGTCACGCTGGCAGCCTGATGTCTTTTGGAGAGATACCTTCTGTATAAATGGCTCATTTCTGTGTTGGAGAGGTTGTGCATATTTGCCTGTACAGTTATTCTCATTTACAGTTTAATAACATGCAAAGACCATCCAAATGAGCAAGTAGCACAAGGATGGCTAAACTGACTCCCTCCATTCAGTTTGTTTCATCTGTTCAGTTTGTTTCATCTCTTCCTATAAAGCACAAGCATCACCCACATAATCCTGGCGATGAGTGAGATACGTATCACTCCTTTTCACTTTCACCGATTTACCCGGTTAACCAGACGACCATATGTAAGCCACACAAGGAGACACATACGATCTGATACACGCTGTGTATTTGGTTTAAATGTTGACAGGAATCTCACATGGGGGGAACTGCGGTTTCACTTGACATTTCAGATCTCCTTGGGGTTGGGGTGGGAGGGGAGCTGGCCACTGTTATTGTTTTGTGTAACTGTTTCTCGACCCAACTCCCCCGCTCAAGACAGTGGCCGGACACAACTCCTGCGGGTAGGTTGACTCGTGACCTGCTGCCAGTCCGGTGGACTTTACTGTTATGGTCGGGGGTGCAGTGCGTCAATAAGAGTGACTCTGCACCATTTGAGAAGCCACTTGCACCTGTACGTGTTATTTCACAAAAAATGTATTTACACTCCAAATTGTTGTTCAAATGCAAACTGTAACATGACACAAGCCAATAAAGCTTCTGCATGACACGTGCCCTGCCCTGCTAGCCTCTGTATCTCCGATACCTCCCCCCCCCCCAGGCATCCTGCAGAGCCTCCAACCAGCAGCATGGTGACAGATATGCACTGTACGCACCAGAGTGCGTAGGACATGTAGGAAAAGGGCTTATATGTATATTGACATTGACGGAAACAGTATGATTGCCCCCCCCCCACACCCTAACCCACCAATCTCTATCCTCCATCCTCAGACCAACAGGGCAAGTTGGGGGGGGTGGACACCATCACACTCTGATGTGAGCCTCGCCAGGCACTCACAAGCTCTCCAACCCTCTCCATCTGAGCGTCAACCCCACCTAAGAATGTCGTCATTATATCATAAGCCTGGGGGGGCCTCTTTGCTTATTCATCATGCCTCCGTATTGTTACTGCACACCACCCTCCCTCTCCCCCCCACCCCCATTCAAGAAAGGGCTCACTGTAGCCGGACACAGTGGCCCCCTTCAGAGGTCAGCTGCCTCAGTCCCGCGCCGCACGCTGCCCCCGTGTGAAGAAAGGGGCCCTTAAACCGGGGCTCCCGGGCAGGGGGTCACGTACGGAGCCACCAGAGTACCGCCAGACTCCGATGTGACCCCCCCACCTCCTTCCCATATACGGAGGAGACCAACACAAGGATGAGCACAGCTAACTAGCAATACTTTTACATCATCGGTATTTTATGCCAGAAAAAAATCCACTTTATGTCCAGCAGCCATTACTTTACAAAGCTGTCAATGTGGCCCTGTCAGTTTAACTTCTTTCTCCCCGTTTAAAAACAAAAGTAACGCTGGTTAAAGGGACAGTGAGTGTATATGTCTCCCTGGACATAGCGTGCATGAATCACCCTTTACCCTGCATTCTCATAGACCTCCTGCTGCAGGGTGTAAAATGCAAACTGCGCGCTTTAAGCGCACACGCCGAGGGACCGCTGCTTTCTGAGTTTCCCTTTTTGAAATTTTGTTTTCTTGGGGAGAGCAGGAGTAGGAGGAGGGGGGACCCTGTTTTGTTTCCTCCGCGTTTTCCGGGTTTCGCTGGATGAGAAGTTTCCTGTGTTTGTCGCTCGGTTGGCTTCGCTTCGCTTCTCGGCGGCTCCGGCCGTGGACTGACAGGCTGTGCGGGACCCCCACGGCCATCGCAGCTCCCGCGTCCCGTTAGCGATCGATACCGGAGCCGGAGTCGCCATGGCGAGAGACGGCAGGAGCCTGGACGGCATCGACCTCTCCATGCTCCGGGTGAGTCCGGCTCTGTGACAGCCGCCGAGAGGCTGCCGGAGCTGCGGCTACTCTGCGCTCGTCTTACGGTGTCAGCTCGTATCGGGAAAAGGATGGAGAAAGTTTGCGCTTGGAGGAGAGGATGGAGGGAGCGGCGCCTCGGAGTTACAGTGTTACTCTGCGGGATTAGGGAGGAGAAAAGCGGCTATAAAGGAACGGACAGGGGCTCTAAAGGCGCCTTTATAAAGTCCCTTAAACATTCAGGAAAACGGGGTGACTTCGTGCACCGTTTAATAAGCTCGCGTTTACCGTTTGTCTTCGGCTGTTTTTAACAGGAAACAGCAAATTATTTCGAGGCTTCAAAAAGATTTGTAACGTTAGTGAAGCGGTCTTTGTGAGATGTTGACAACGTTTTTGCACGTTTGCAGGATCCTGCTGGGATATTTGAGCTGGTGGAGGTGGTTGGGAACGGGACCTATGGGCAAGTCTACAAGGTTGGTGGAAACCTCTCAGACCTCTCATAAACTCCCACACATGCCGTTTTGACTAAACATGCCCCTTTCCTGCACTTTTTGGGCAATCTTTGACGTTCATTTAAGTTTGCTGAAGTTTGTGTACTTGGACATGATTAATGCAGACGCAGTATCACAATGATCCGTTTGCACGTCCAGGTCAACAGGGAGTGATTGAGAAATGCACTAATACGGAGATGAATTAATGATGTGAAATGCTCATTATCTCATGTTTAAGACTGTGGGCACAGACATCAGAAAGATCTGCGCCTATATTGTGACCCATATTCACTGCAGGGGTTTGCGCCAGATGCGAGCGAGGTTAACACCCTTGGGTGGAGTCCACATCCTTATCGGCACTGACATCACTACTCTTTACACATGGATGGTGCTGTTTAAGGGGAGGGGGTGCTTTTAATTAGCTCTGCTGGGCTGAAACCAGCATTCTCACTGTTGTGTTAACCGCCTTCTGAGAAACCCAGAGGAGCAGACCTGGGCTGGGTGCTGTCACATGGGTGGTAGACCTCCGAATTTATGTCACGGCCGGGAATGCTTGATGAGCAGATAAGAAAGGCTGCGTGTGGTGTTACTGGTAAAGAGAAGGTGAAGGCGTGCCCATCCGTCTGTGAGACCACGCCGAGGATGGGGGTTATCTCAGCACCCGTCATCACCTATCATCAAAACATTAACGTCCTCCTGACTTCCACCCTGAACCTGCACAGAAGGACATTCTCAGATGTTTAAGCTGCTCCATTTTGGTGTTTTGAACTGTACTTTACCATGCATATACACTGAGTTCTGTTTATTTTTGGCATTAACACTTAACGCATAAAAAATAACACCTCTTACATTAGTGAAGGTTTTTTTTCGTCTTAATGACATTAATACATATTAATTCTGTTATGACCTCATGCTGACCCATTTGCTATCAAGTAAAAATGCGTAAGTACCTAAAGCAGGCGGAATCACTAATTGCAAGTCACCCCACCCCATGCAAGTGAACAATTAACTGGGCAGGTGTCCTTGGTTGGAAAGCCCTCTGATTTCCATTAAAATAACCAACACAGCTTCTGCACATACCAACAGACGCCATCAAAAAAGTCGGCATTTACACTGACTGAAACAGTCACACAGCCGACATGATGGATGAGACTTCACGCAGCCAGGGTCTAGTGTGACTTAGCTATGGAGGGCCACATCCCCATTAAGCTCTCCAAGGAAGAATCAGATGTATGTTATATTATGATTTTCAGTTATTTAACTGTAAAAAAACACTGCATTCCTATGGTCTGTGTTGGCACAGGGAAGCCATTGTGAGAAAGAGCAGGGGTCAGCACTTCTATGAACAGCAGCTGGATCGTTCCCCCGCTCAGGGCCGCTGGGGTCACGGCTGGCCTCAGGTGAAAGGCCAAAGGTCAAGACAAACAGGAAATCCTGTTTCTGGGAGCCTGGCTTTCTGGGGGGTGGAGTTTTGAGCAGTTTACCCCAATGCTGCCCATTTTCCTTCTCACTCTTACAACTTTCCATGGCCAAATGTAACAACTCAGGCTTATTTTCCTCTTTTCCCAAGTGTATTGATTTGAAAATCCTCTGCACAGTTCTCAGCCCAGTACCAGGGATCGAGTTGCTCCTGAGAGAGAGAGTGCTTGTTTTCAATAAACGAAACCCCTGTGATTCTTTAGAATCAGATCGATCCGAAGGTTTTGTTCCATGTCGAGTTCGTGCACTGAAACAATTAGGATTTTCTGGACAGACCTCCCGCTCTGAGGGCGCTTCTATCAGATGAATGAATGTCTTTGTTCCTCTCTTGCCTTTTTAAATCATCTCCATCTTGGGATTTCGTGCCCTTGAGGGTGAGTGTTGACTCACAACCTCTGGAGGTCATGCTTTTGTCCCCAAACCTTCCTGTGAACTGTGCCCACTTCAATGGAGTCCTGTGTGACACTCTGCACATCTTTGCAAGCCCTGACCTCCCACACGTCCAGGAAAAGGAGAAAAAACTTTGTGTATGTCTCTATTTGACATCTTGGCATACGCTAAAGATTCTTAAAGTCGATGAGCAAAGCAGCGAATGGGACTTTAGAACCAGCACATGTTTAACAATAATTGGTAGTCATATTAAGTTTGGAAGAATCTCTACCTGGACCTATTCTTTCCAAATAGTTCAGGTATTACATCTTCGGATAGATTTATTTTTCTGTTGAGGGATCCTTAAATGGTGAGAGCAGTCTGTCACAGGAAGTCTGTCCACCAGGATTTTACAGTTTATACTTGATGCTTTCAGGGTTATGTCACTCACCATACGTCTTGTTGAGCCATTCTCTGCTCATCTGCAGGTAAAAGCCCCTGGGGCATTTTTAAAAGCTGTCCTGCGAGGCCACGACTTTGTGCTGAAGGGGTTGTCAGGACCTTCCTATAGGAGCAGCCTGCTTTCTTACAGTAACTACAGTACAGGCACGGAAGAACCCATCTTTTATTAATTATGCTGCAGACCATCATTCCTGCTACTTGTATTTCACCAAATGACTGCCTGCTTGTAACTCTCATGATCCATGTCCACTATTCGTGTGAAAGGACAGATCATATACGACCCCCTGGCTGTTTGTGCGCTCCATTTGTCTGTTGTGGTTTGTCGACGCATCAGCGCAATGTATTTTTACTGCTGTTATTTTTCGAGTGTCAGTTGGTTGTGTACTTTCCACTTAAGGAAAGCGTTTGACGATGCTGTACATGCTGCACAGAGACACACTTCCTGTTCTTCTGTGGCCCCGGAGGTGGAGAGACCTTAACAGTGGCAAAGTGCAAAACAGAAGTGAAGTGAGGAAACGGGAATCAAACAATCAAGGAATCGAAATCGTCACTGTGGTCGGCTACCTGCACCTGACTGGCCTGTTCTCACTTTTGAAACAGTGGACAAGGTCAAGCTGGCATTGTTGGAAGTTCTGACACCTCCTTGGTGTCATGTGGTCTAAGGGCTCAAGGCTTGGAAGCTCCTGGTCATGGAAGTGCCATCACACACTGTGGCTGGCTGACTCTTTGTTTCCAGGCTATTTTTTGAGTCTGTCCTGCATTGCTTTCTATCTCAACATGAGGAGCTGGAACACTGTCTCTCAGGGTGCCTCTAGATGCTCCCACATTGGTTCCTCCCAAGCAAAGCCTTCTCGGTAAGGCTTTCTAGTGGGCCTTTTTTGGGACCCCACAGAGCTTTCTGCACAGAGATGCTAAGGCTTGACCCCATGACATGAAGGCCCTAGATACCCAGAGGTAACAGCTTTGTAAAGATGCAGGTTGACCTAATGATTGGAGTGGAGAAGCATGTCATTGTCCATTTAAGATCCCATGGTGTCCTGACCTCCTGCTGTTTCCTGGCAGGAAGGTGCCACCTCGTAACAGAGTCCCTTGACGTTCTGCAAAGACCTAACTGGCATGGGCTTTTGTAATTCCAAAACTGCAAGCAGACATTGTTAAGATGAACTTAAGGTATGAAGGACAGATCCAGATAGTGCCAGATTTGGCAACATCCCCCCGTCGGTTAGCATCACTGATTTGCCAATCAGTCCCATCCATGTCCTTTAGCTTCTGTACTGTTGTGGAATGGATTATGTGCTTTTTGGAAGAACAGTTTCCTAGGTCTGCAATCAACAGCGTAGAGACAGGCTACAGAGTATGGGGGTGGTGTGGGGCTCAGCGGGTTGAGCAAGGCCCTTAACCTCCAAATGCTCCAGGGACTGGCTGACCCTCTGTTCTCATAAAAAAATGTATGTTGCTTCAAATAAAAGCATCTGCTAAATAAATAAAATGTGAATGTAAAAATGTACAGGCACTGAAGGTGGCCACCTATAAACCTGCCTGATGAGTAGAGAGTCTGTCATTGCCTCTCGAGTCTGGATTCCACGGCAGTAACCCGGTTTCTCTCAGGGTTGTTGCTCGCTGTGGGTGGTAGGGCTCCTGCTTCAAGCTGTCTCAGTTTGGGTCCGCTGCGAGGCGCCGGCTGTGTGTGTGAGCATGTGCCAGCATTGCGAAAGCTCTCAGCTGTGACTCTCATGCCAGGTTAGCATGTGGTGGCGCAGAGGAAACCACATTCTCGGCAGCCGTTTCCTGCTTCCCTCTACTCGACAGGGCGGAGTCCCCAGCTCAAACAACATGGCGTCACAAGGTGGGGGGGGGGGCACTGCATGGAGCACATATTCCCCCGGGTCCACTCCGGGAAAAACCGTGGCCAATGGGTGAAAACCACCCCCCACCCCCCCCAAGCCCTGAGGATGGGGTGTGAGGACCCCGTCGTTGAGGAGCAGGAATTTCCTCGCATTCAACGCTGCGCCACATTGATGACATCCGTATCCCCATCGCATTGTGTTTACTGACAGGAGGGAAAACAGGAAGAGCTGGAGGTAAAGTTTCCTTTACAAGAAAGTAAGAAAAACACAAAAGGCGGCATCTGTGAAGAGGATCCGCAAACACTGAGGGGACACGGCGGGTAGACGGAGGGTGGATGGGTAGCGTGAGGGGTTAACGGACCTCGCTTTCACCTCCCAGGAGAAGGCGCCTTCGTGCCAAGCCCCGGTCACCCTCCCAACTCCAAGAGAAGTGTTAAAGAGACACTTCCACTCTTTTAAAGATATGTCCTTACTTCTGTCATGTTACAGAAGCAAGTGAGCCAATCACAGAGGAGGGTACACCTCGCTGTTCCCTGGTGGACATTTTGATCAGTGTTTTTTTTTTATTTTTTTTTTTAACTTTGATCAGTCTGAAGAATGCAGCTTCTATGCAACATAAACCCTAACCCCACCCCCAAGGGATGTTCCCAGCATGTGATGTGCTGTTTTGGATCACGTACAAGAGTGTCTTTTTAATGGTCTGAGCGCAGAGCTGCACAGCTACAGAAAACTGTGGAAAACTTTCGAGGCAGAGGAGAGATTTCTTTGGCTGAGTGAGAGCCATGTGTTTTCAGTTGTGACACCATTGCAGAAGTCGCTGTTTTAAGTTTGTTGCGCAAACCTTGAGTTCAGCGCGAACATGGCATTAATCTAGGGCAATCAATTTGACCTCTTGTAAAACACAGCAGGTCGAAACAGCTGTGCCCAGCGCCTGCGCAGAAAGATGCTTTTCAGTGAGGCATTAATAAAGACCAGCCGTCACACGGTGTGTGTTTGTGAAAGTTTGAATCCGCACAAACAATAGATGGAAACTGTTTCATCTCTCGCTCTCCCTTTGAAAGTGACATTTGCTTGGGCGGCATTGTGATGCCTGCACACTTTTATTTCTCTGTCAGTGGCTGGATATTGCAGGATGCATGGATCAACCCTGGCTCATCATAGTTATGCTCTTCGTAAAGCTCTCTGTCAAGACCAACTGCCTGCCCTTAGGTTGGATTCAGGCAGCTGGAAAACGGTTCTTGATATTTGTTTAGTTTTATTTGGTGCTTTGTATTTTGTTAGCTTTGTTGCATTTTTTTGTTTAGTTGTATAACTTTGGTTTGTTTGGTTTGTTTTTCATTTCATTTTTTGGCTTTGTTCTGCGTGTCTGCTTGTTTGTTTGGTGAATTCGCTTGTTGTTTAGCTTGTTGTTTCAGTGTTCTGTTCTTCCCCCATTGGCTCGTCTGCATGATAGCTCAACGCCATGTGATGAGAAAACATACTCAGCCAGCTGGGATAAAGAAGGAGTCAAATGGGAAAACAGGCAGGGCGAGCTTTGCCAGCGACATTCAGCTGGTATCAAATATCACTTCTTCTTGTCTTTGTTGGTATTCGCATGCTTTTTAAAGTATCTGGGATAAAGTGTGTGCAGTGGCCCCAGTGACCTTGTCGAAGATGGATGGATAGATGACTGGATGCAGTGGAATGAACCAAAACCCCAACACTCCAGGGTTCTCACATTGTGCATTCGACAGTAACTAAGGACCTGGAGCTGATTGCAATTTAAAAATTGCATACGGGGCATCCGACTGAAGTGATACATCCAGTTAGGGTCTGCTAATTATGTACCACCAGGAATCAAATTGACACCCCTGTGAGTCTTATACATAGCAGAGGGTGTAGCTTAAAACAGGCAGCTACATGTATGGACACACTTGGGCCTGGGAGCCGCCCCATGTTTGGCATTTCGAAAGCAGGACACAGCGTTCTGGTCCAGCGGAACAACTCTTACAGAAAGGGGTGTGTATTACGTGTGGAACACGGTATGTTACCACAAAAAACCCTCCCACCATTCCCCCTCCTGTGAAGTGACTTCCGCTACATGGACTGCTTGAAGACCAGTTTAGAAATTTGCAGTGTAGGTCACATGGGATACAAATATATGCTACAGAGTAAATCTAAACTGCATTGGGCAGTGTGCAACCCTCTACCTCTTTGAGTCCCTGCATCACAACCGGTATTGCAGGCAGAACAGGGGGCTCTGCCACAACGTTTCTGCTCCTCCTCCTTTTTTCTTTATATGGAGGGGAATTGTTGGACCAATCAGGATGGAGCCTGACTCGAACATAAGGGCAGCGCGGTAACAGCGACTCCGTGGCTGGAAGCACTTTGCAGGCTCTCAGTTGACCACAAAGAGGGTTGTGTTTGCCTCTTTGGAAACAGGGCGTGACCTCACTCTGTGGTTAATTTGCATCATGTTGGGAAAGCTCATGAGAATCCGCATTGCCACACTGCCCGCTCCCAAGGTGGCCAGCTCTCCCCACTCTTTGAACCGCATTTCACATTTCGTCAGTCTCCAATTCATTTGACCTCTCATTGCAAGTAGAACCATGCCCCCTGGGAGTAGTGATGGCCTGAAGTCTGACTTCTCCTTGTGTAGCAACATCTCTTCTTGGAAGGGAGGTTCATAGCCTTTTAGCATAGAAGCTTGTAGACTGGTCAGGTGAGACCAGCACTCGTTTTCTTGGGGCGTTTCTCCTCATGAAACATGAGATGATGAATGACATAGTGAACTTCACATACAAATGAAGGGGAAACAGCAGCAGCCTCATAATCTTACAGCGTGTGCTCTGTGTTATTCAGTGAAGCTTCGTTAAGGTTATCATTGGGGTTAGGCTTAATAAGCTTTAAAAAGACCACAGAGTTTCTCTACTCGATCGGTGCAACTTGTGTTCCTGCTGTAGAAATGAACACAGCTGCTCTTACAGCTGGGCTCTTTCTGTTCAGCCTGTCTCTCTTCACCAGGACATAGTCTGTTCCTGCATTTACATGTAGCTTCTTTGTCCCTAACCATGCTGGTCCTTCTCACGTTGAAGAACAGTTCACAGTGCTGTGTTGCATGGTTTTTGGGACCGATGTGCCTTGGATCAGAAGGTTTGCCACTGTTAGGTCCTAGAGCAAGACCCTTAACCTCATGTGTTTTAGGGGTGCTGGATACTGTCTGACCCTGTACTGGACCCCCAAGCTTGGCTCTCGCCTATATATGGTGTGTCTCTTGGAAAGCAAGATGGGGTAGACGAAAAGATAATTTCCCCATAAGGGTCAATAAGGTATCACTCAGATGTCATTGTAGTTAAGGACATGGCCTAGAAGATACATGTTTATGCCCCTGTGCTATAATGGCTCTCAGTACAATTTTTTTTACATGAATAGTTCTAAAGTTAACAGGGGTATTTTAACCAGTGTATGAATATTGACCATATGCCATACTGCAATACTCACACTACTCTGTTACAAAGTGTGTGTCTGTGCCATGTCTGTATTGTATCTGATTGTGTGAATTGTGATCTGTGCTGTGTCTGAGTGTGAATGTGTGTCTGTAGTGTGTCTCTGCCGTATCTATGCTGCGGAGGGCGTACCTTGAAGCCGGGTGCTGTTTCCGCAGGGGAGACACGTGAAGACCGGACAGCTCGCTGCCATCAAGGTCATGGACGTGACGGAGGTGAGCAGCAGCTTTTCCTAAGTAAATGCAGGACGGCCTCCTGCAGTGAGGTCAGAATGCCAATCCCCTGTCAGGCAAAGATGGTAGAGTGCCCAGCCCAGGGACAGTAAGCTACCATGACACAGGCTTTCGAAGAAACCTCCAAATCTGCACTCTAACAAACTGGAGCAAATGTGGACACCATATGTGACAGAGAGACGGACCTCAGGGGTTATCAGTCAGCATGACAGTACAGGAAATATAAAAATCAAGAATCTCCTTAAAATACCTATACTGTATAAAAATTGCATTCAGTTATGCTTTAGGGGTTTTCCTTTTAATGAGGCATGTGCATATTAGGCTCTAATGGAGTGTGTGTGGAGGTGGGCTTAAAGAACCCCCACCCCACACACACACACACACACATAACCCATGTGACTCAAACACAGACGGCCCCCCCCCCCCCAAGCCACACAGACATACCCCTTCCTGTTTCCTGCCCGATCTTGTATTGTCTATCTCCCCCTCACTGTAGCAAGCAGGAGATTTCCTGTAAAATTTAATCGCCCCACCCCCATCAGGATGTCACATCCTCTGGTCTCTATGTAGGTTATAAACATAAGCTGTTAGACTATTAAAGGAAAATAACCACATTGATGCGATCTCAGCCTCCAGGACAGAGCATCTGGCTCCCATGGGGTTGGGGGCACAGAAGGGACAAGGGTTGCAGTTCGGTCACTGAACTAGCAGGGGGTTGCGGACGGGGGGTGTAAAATTTTGGTGTGTCACTGTTATGCTACAATTGGGTTATAGCCGAGTGGTTTAGTAATAAATTGCCCTTGATGCAGCGTGTCAAACCATCACATAAAGCAAAGTGATACATTGTCTGTGCACTAAGAAAGCATCCTAAAACTCTGCACCCTTTGCATCTAGAGACTGACATCTGGGTGTCTGGCAAGGATGTGGGCCCTGGCAAATGTTTACCTCATTTCCTGCATCACATTTCTCACAGTAGAAACAGAAAAGCAAATTTCAGGGCAAAGATTAAGCGTGCAGACTGACCTATGGATGCAGTAGTGAGATGTCACTTCTAAGTGGCAGTATGGAAGAAAACATCTCATAGAGAAGGTGTAGAGCCAGGGAAAGTCTAGAGTCAGAGAAGGTGTAGAGCCAGGGAAAGTCTAGAGTCAGAGAAGGTGTAGAGCCAGGGAAAGACTGGAGTCAGAGAAGGTGTCGAGCCTGGGAATCTTTAAATCCCTAGGAGAGCTGCTTTATCAGTTCACCATGTGTGAGCAGATCAGCTGTGTGCCCAGGGGATAATCAGTGAGCAGATACACTACTAGTGGTCCTCAGCGCAAAAGCTCACACATGGTGCAAAAGCGTCTCACGCCAGAAGGGAGCTGTAGGCCTCATGCTCCATGGGATTGTGTGGTGTCTTCACCTACATTTCTCAAAAAAATCGACTCCATTGAGAGTCGGCCACATACACCTTGACTTGCCTTGATTGTGATTTTATGTGTGCAGGATGAGGAGGATGAGATCAAGTTGGAAATTAACATGTTGAAGACGTACTCCCACCACCGGAACATAGCCACATACTACGGGGCCTTCATCAAGAAGAGTCCCGCAGGGCAGGACGACCAGCTGTGGGTGAGTGTAGGCAACCAATTCGAGCAAAGATATAGTGTGGGGGTAGAGCATAAACTGCTGTGGGGAAACGGGATGAAGTACAAGTGGGGAGGAACCAGCGGAGGTGTGGTCATATTCCAAGGTGGCCATTGCCAGATCTCATGGAGCTTGTGTAACATTTTCTGCATGGTTGCGTCTTTGAACCCATGCACCTCTGGCCATGTGCTGAGGTTCCCTGTTGGTGGTGAATGGGCATGTTTGAGCTCAGAACTTGAAATGAGCTCTGTACTTGAAATTTGTATCATCCCATATGCAAGACTTGGCTTCTCCACAGCTGGTGATGGAGTACTGTGGGGCAGGGTCTGTGACTGACCTGGTCAAGAAGACCAAGGGTAACTGTCTGAAGGAGGACTGGATCGCCTACATCTGCAGGGAGGTTCTCCGGGTGAGCAAGAACCCTTCTCCAGCATGTCTTATTCTCAACGCTGGTATTGACTTACTCTGTAACATGGTTACTGTACTTTAAGACTTGAGTTTGGCCTACATTATATTTAAAGCTGTGCATCCTGCCAGTCAAACAAGGTTCTTGGTGGCAATGAAATCCTCCGAGTTATTATTGCTGCTTTTAACTCATTGAAGTTTCCTGACCATAGAGCTCCTTCTCTTTCTGCAGGTCATGTGACCATCTGTAGGTCACATGACCATCCTGCTTGTTGGCTGATTTGTGCTGCTGTCTGGTGTGTCTGTAGGTGCTTTGGATTATAGTTTCTCGGAAGCAGTTCCAGAACCCTTTTTTAGTGCCTACTCCAAACTAGGTCCTTTTCATTCAAACAGGAACTACTGGGGAGGCGCTTACAGCGATAGCTTGCTGATTGGTTGATCACGAGCACTGGTGTTAACTTGGAAGTTACACAGAAGTGCAGAAAAAGAGATGTAATGGGTAAAAACCATGCAGATGGAATTATTTTTGTACCCCAGTTACATTTAACTCATCAATGGATACATTTTTTGCTCACATCTCCATATTTCTGCATTGGAAAAGTAGATCACTAAAATCTGCTTTGCCGGTGGTGAAACTTGCCAGCGCTTATTAGTGGGATAACGTTACATTGATCTTCTAGCCGTATTTAATAAAAATCATGAACATGTCACGTGTCATATAACCAAAATATAAGTAAAATATTATGTTCCATTCCCCGCCTCGTGCCCATAGTTTCCGGGATAGGCTCCGGACTCCCCGCGACCCACTGGGATAAGCGGTTTGGACGATGGATGGATGGATTATGTCCCATTTTGATCATTATTGATCCCCCAATAACTAGCGAAACCATTTATTTATCCTGTCATTGTTTTGGCATGGCGGTGTAGTTTCATATGAAATTATGTACAAAGTTTAATCTACAAACTTTTTTTCATCTCCCATGCTTATTTAGCGTAAAGGTCCCAGGTCTTGTTGTGTGGTGTGAAAGTGACACATGAAAGTGGCCAGGAGCTCCGAAAGTTCCAGGTTGAGACAACCCAAGGACTTGTAAACCAGGACCAGGTTCCAGAACTTTGGTGTGAAAGCGCCTTGTGTGTTCTTTAAACCACTCCTAATACTCTGTCTCTTTGATGTTCAGGGTCTGTCACACCTTCACTCTCACCATGTCATCCACCGGGACATCAAGGGTCAGAATGTGCTGCTGACTGAAAATGCTGAGGTTAAGCTAGGTGGGTGGCAGTTTGTGCATGGTCTCCAAAGCTAAGTTCACACAACATGATTTTAGCCCCAATTTTCCAATCGCCAACAGTTCAGCAAATCGGTGTTCGATTGGTGATGACAAATCAGCGCTCAATCGCTATGTGTGAACTGTTCAAAGACGCGACCCGACAAAGTCACCAATGCGTTACAGACGCGTGGCAGATTTTTCGCATGCCAAATATCTACACTTCAAAATCCAGTAGGTGTGAAGAGTATCAGAACCAATGAGAATGCAAGACACAGGGTGAGGTGAGACCTGAATTTAGAAAGGTGTTAAAAACGTGTAAACAGTTCAATTTGGTTAGAAACTCTTCTTGGGTCACTAAAGGCCAAACGTATATGATACTGTTTCCTGAAAGTTCTTTATATATGAGGATTAATTTGCCACTCGTTTGTAAATGTGAAGCATTTGACTCAAGTGTTGTAACATTTTGTAGTGCATTGGCACTACAATTGTGATTTGCTGTGTCATTCACACGTGTGATTTCGTTACAAAATTTAGTTTGCTGACCAGACAACACTCATCAGCAATTCCTCTTGGTGAAAGATCTTGAAGTGTGTGACCCCCTGTCACTGAGCAGTCGTGTAGTGTATAAATCACAACGACTGAGAGATTCCTGATTACAAGATGACGAGTTGTGCAGTGTGAACAGTATGGCTATCTGATGACTTGGAAAGTCATGTAGTGTGAACAAGGCATAGCAGGTAGATATGGCGCATTCGATTATCTCTCCAAAGTCATAAATTCCGAGGTGCGTGACGTCACGTCCGACCACTATCCCTTTCAAGCTACACATCTCGGAGCAAACACGGCTGCCTCCATAAACACGCTGTAGTGTGTTGTTGCTTTATATTTTAGCAAATTTGGAGCGAGATTCTTTTTTCCAAGAGACGCACAAACAAGAAACACAAACTAGTCAAGAGCTTTGTAATTATTTAGTAGATCCGTAGCGTTATTCTTTTTTCGAGAGGCAAACAAACTACAAACAAACAAAAGACACTAACGAGTCTGGTAAAAATCTGATATTGCATGCTGGGATACTGTTTACGGTCATGATATGGTATTCTCTAAATCAAACACATACAATTTTATTTATAACTATTAATACATTTAACAAAATAAACATTTTAAATACTTATAAAATAGAGTTACTGTGGACTGTGTAAGCCGCCATGTTGAAATGACGACACAGGGGAATCGCGGACAACAAAATTCTGTCGGACATCAACATCGGAAAGGAGGCATTTCCAACAGGAAGTGTCGTTTTTCATCACGTTTTTATCCGACTTCTGACTCGGAGAGAGATAATTGAGCGCAGGAATCACAGATCCTCTTATACTGCCCTATAACAGGTAGATAATCACGCATTGTCGCAGACTGCACAGTAACAGGTTTTTCTTAGGCTGCCCAGTTAAATCCATAGCTGCTAAGCCTCTAAGACACTTCTTCCTTTCACCATAGTGGACTTCGGTGTGAGTGCCCAACTCGACCGCACCATTGGCAGGAGGAACACTTTCATTGGCACACCCTACTGGATGGCACCCGAGGTCATCGCCTGTGATGAAAACCAGGATGCCACCTATGACTACAGGGTGAGAGCTACGGTTAGGGCTAGAGCCCCAGGCCCCTCCCATAACCTCCCATTGGTTGACAGTGCCTTTAAAACCGTGATAGCCCATTCTCCCTGACTGTCTCTGTCCTGTTCCAGAGCGATTTGTGGTCTCTAGGAATTACTGCCCTGGAGATGGCTGAGGGAGCCCCACGTAAGTTCTGCACCATCACATCACGTTAGCATTGTGAGCCTACAGAATCATGGGAGTGAAAGCTGGTGTACAAGCAGATGGATTAGTTTTTGATGTTTTTCCTCACAGTATATTTTACTAAGTTATTATCACGGTAAGGCCTGCTGAGTGATCGTCACAGCGTGACCTGCTGAGTGATCGTCACAGTAAGGCTTGCTGAGTGATCGTTATGGTGAGGCCT
>JAODLD010000002.1:27691525-27707277 GCA_026781065.1 Mormyrops boulengeri | reverse complement strand
CCTACACACTCACTAAAACACACCTACATAGTCATATATACACACTCACGAATACACACCTACACACTCACTAAAACACACCTACATAGTCATATATACACACTCACGAATACACACCTACACACTCACTAAAACGCACCTACATAGTCATATATACACACTCACGAATACACACCTACACACTCACTAAAACGCACCTACATAGTTATATATACACACTCACGAATACACACCTACACACTCACTAAAACACACCTACATAGTCATATATACACATTCACGAATACTCACCTACACACTCATTATGTATATACACACTGAAGAATACTCACACATACTTAGGAATACATAGCTACACACTCATGTATGTGTGTATATATATATATATATATATATATATATATATATATACACACACATACACACACACTCACACTCCTACACACTCAAATGTACACGCAGACTCACAAATACATACCTAAACATTTCTATCCCACAGTGTCATGACAGGTAGTCACCTCAAGGGGGTGCTGGCTGCGCCCCCACGTGTACTGACTCAGCCTGCACGCATGTGTGTCACTGCAGCTCCATCGTCAACATGCCCGGCGAATCCACACTGCGGCGGGAGTTCCTCCGGCTGCAGCAGGAGACACGCAGCTGTGTGGAGACGCAGCGGCAGCAGAGGCTGCAACAGCAGCAGCTCCTCAACCAGGAGAGATACAAGCGGCAGCTGTTGGCCGAGAGGCAGAAGCGCATCCAGCGACAGAAAGAGGAGCGGCAGAAGCTGGAGGATGTAAGGCGCTACGCTACCAAAGTGCTGCAGATCTAAATGCTGCTGTAACATTTCCCCAGTGCTGACATCCATCTATGCCTTTACATAACCTCTGTCCCCAATGCTAACATAACCGTACGCTAATCTTCAATGAATGCTAATATAACCCTACTCAGAACTTCCTTGAGTGCTAATTCGACCCTGCTCTAATCTTGTTAACATAACTCTACTATAATCCATCACCAAAGCTAACATAATCCTACTCTAATCTATCCCCAGTGATAATTTAGCCCAACTCTAATCTATCCCCAATGCTAACATAACCGTACGCTAATCTTCAACGAATGGTAACAACACTTTTCTAATCTGTTCCCATTGCTAACACAACCCTACTCAAATCATGTCTAAGCATTTTACCGTTATACTACCATAATTTAACCCTAACTCAGGGCTAAATCCTTGGATCCCCATGACCTTCCTTGTACAGCAATACAATGCTAATGCTAATCTTACCCGCCGACCTCAGCACCAGCGCAGGCAGCAGCTGGAGGCCGGCTTCCAGTGGCCGGAGCTGCAGGAGATGCTGTGGCAGGATGAGGTGGAACCTGATGGCAGGCGTGCCTCAGACGACGGGAGCGACGTATCAGAGGCACACAGGAGGAGTGAGAAGAAGCAGGTAGGGTATCTCAGGGTGAATTAGGTGAATTAACCAAACCCCCACATATCCTCTGGGTTACTGTTTTGTTCGGCAAACTCCAAAGTGCATTCTGTTCTGATTGGTTCAGGCGAGTCACATGGCATGTGTGTTAAGGTTAGGTCTGGGTAGGGGTTAGTGTCGTCATACAATAAGGGTTATGCCCATAGAAATGAATGGCAAGTCTCCACAAAGTTATGAATACTAACACTGAGCCTGTGTGTGTGTATGTATTTGGGTTGTGTATATTTTACATTTTGGGGACCACCTTTTTGGTCCCCACAAGGGTAAAGTCAATTTTATAAAAAGCTGTTACTGCAGTCAAAAAACTAAAAATGTCAAAAGATTTGTATTTTGTTTGGTTACTTATGGTTGAGGTTAAGGCTGGGTGGGGGTTAAGGTGGTCTTTGCTGGGGTTAGGGTTTTTCCAATAGAAATGAGTCCCCACAAAGATATGACTACAAACGTGTGTGTGTGTGTCCGTGTCCGCCCCCATTCTTAGGTCCGCTTCCGCGTCACATGTTTGCCCTAAACCTGCTGTCATTCTTCATCTCTTGACAGCCTTAACGAGTTTGAGAGGTGTCTGGAGGGTAACCTGGCGACTAATTATTTACAGATGGCCAGTGAGTTTAGTGTCGAGTCGCAGCTGCGCCGCCTCACAGGCTGGTGTCGGCAATAATTTAAAGTCTCACACATTTTAAAATCGCTCTTTGGGACCCAAAATGCACTGAAAGATTTCAGGAAAAACCCCTGACTTCCCCAATCAGTGCCCCGTTCCTGCATTTAGCGTGACGTGATCTGACGTGATGTATTTATAAGGCAAAGGACGAGGGGCTGTGACTGCCGAGCCGCTGAGCCTGTTTTTACTCTGCCGTTAAAGGGAGCGGGCCGGCAGAAGGTGGACGAAGGCGGCAGGCCTGTGGCCCACCTCAAGGAGCAGGTAAGATCCTCATAGCCTCTTCACCTTTCCACTGCTTCTGTGGGTGCTGGTGCTGGCGCTGCTTGGGGTGGGGGGGCTATGCAGGGCAGGGACGGTGGTTATTCACATTCATTTGGTAGGTGTTGGGGGGGCGACTTACGGGACCGGCCATAGTGTCAGCTGGGAGTCTGTTTGGGAAGCTGCTAAACTGCCCCCCCCCCGGCCGGGCGGCCCCCCCCCCCCCCCACCCCACCCCAAACCTTGTTCGCAATCCATACTGTAAATCAGTTTGAGTGGTAGTATTCTTAGCTGGGTTCTATTGAACCAGTATCAGAATGTATTCACTGAGACTTCTAAGCACTTGTGTAGGTCGCTTTGGCTAAGGGAGTTTGCCAAATGCCGTAAATGTAAATCTAAAATTTGGGGGGGGAGCTGAAGGGAGCCCTGAAAGAAGTCCACACCATAAATCAGTAAGAGATGTCCCCCCCCCCCCCAATAAACCACTGAGGTGCGCTTCAAAGGCGTCAGCTTGCCGCTCCGCTGTGTTGGTCGCACCCCCGCACTGCCTCGCACCTCGGTGTGTTTGTCATCGCGCAGGGGACGGCAGCCCCCCCACAGAGCAGAAAATTCCACCGCACACTGCCCAAGGACCAGACGCAGCTGCTGTCGCTTCAGCACGACCACAGGCAGCAGGAGCCCCAGAAGGCCGCTGCCGGCCCCGCCCCCTCACGGTCTGGCCCCGCCCCCTCACGGTCCGGCCCCGCCCCCTCACGACCCGTCACCGGCCGCCACCGAGCGGTAAAGCTTTCCGCTATGCCCTTGTGTCTTGTGTCTCTGTTTCGCTTGCATCTGCTTGTAGCACTGCTACTCCCCTGCTGGCTGCAAATGCAGTATCAATTGTGAGACATGCTCCAGATGTGTTACGCACTCAGGATCCTCCGTAGCCTGGTTACATCCAGGGGTAGCAGGTGGGCTCATTAAGACTCAGTAAGGGAGGAACCATAATGGAACCAGCTGGAGGACTGGAGTCTGATCCCCAGACCCCCCCCCCCAAGGGAGAGGGGCTGAAAGGTCTTTTCTGTCCTGATCAGGTAGAGGAGTGCCCCCTGGTGGGTGAAGGGCCTCGCCACAACCTGAATCGCGTGGCTGCTGGTCTGCCCCCCCACGTCCAGCCTCGCCTGGGCTCCGGCAGCAACTCAAGCCCCTGCACCCCCGCTCTACAGAGGGCCGTCCCCCACCAGGTAAGAGGGGGGTCCCCCCGAGCTTCCAAAGGCTGACCGTTGCACCACGACACGTCACGCGCAGTCACACTTCTGGAACGATCCATGAGAGGTCTCATGGTCTAACATGCACTCCAAGCCTGTAGGGGGCGCTCACCTCCACATCATCCAGGAGCGCCTAATTTATGGATGTCCTTCATCCCCGAGGGAAGCTGTGACTTTCAGTTGTGCTCATGGTGGGCCACTGTTTCACATGGTCGTATGACTTTTCCCCACCTCCCTTCCTGTGCCATATGGCTGCCCATAGTCACATGAGCGGACCAGAATAATTTAAAAAAGTACTCCTTCAGATCCCCTCCATGAGCATCACTGTTCCGCACTCCGGGTGCATTGTGGGATTCAGTTCTGTTTCTGTGCCAGTTAACGTGCTTGACATGTGTTTCCAGAACGCCAACCTGCGTTCCAGCAGGGACGCCCAGCACAGCTGCTCCTTGTCGGACATGGCCACCACACCCCTGTCCCCCACCCTTGATGATGTATTCTGGGACTTCCCCAGTTCTGAAGAGCACCCCCCTAAGGTGGGTTTTTTACTGGTGAGGGGATTTCAGGGATGGATACATCTTTCTCTGAGTGAACCTTGTGAGACAGTTTCTGTTGGTGAAATTCCCACATCCTACATTTATATACTGAAATTCTACTATCCGCTCATTCTACATCTCTGCACCTCGGCCAAACCATTTTTCGGGGGGAGGTGGCCGTAGAAAGACTGTTTATGTGTCTTTTTATTTCTGGTTTGTGCGTGGTTTTGGTTTGGGTCCTACACATTTTTGTGTCTTTGATATATGGTTTGATTTCTAAGGTTTTGGGCACTTTTTTGGGGGGGATTCCATCACACAAAAATAGGCGCGAACAAACAGATACACCTACTCGGGGTAGTGGTATGCTCCAACCCCCCCCCCCCCCACACACACACATCACAGCCACATTCCACAGCGTGACTGACAGGCTGTGTTTTTAATAACATCCCTCATGAGTGCAACTTCCTACATCATGCTGATAAACAGCTGCGCTCCTCAACCGAACCATCTGTCATCGTCACCCGGGAGCTCAGGACTCTTCCGGAAAAAGAGCGTGGTGCCGCTTCTCCTCTTAATGGCCAGCGAGCTTTTTTTTTTTTTCCAGTTGCAAAGTACTCGGACGAAATCAGAAACTCCCTGCTGAGGTGGCATTTCAGAGCTTTCAGAGGTCATTTACGAAGTTCCTCTTCCTCTGGGCGGTGCACTCGCTCTCCCCACACTGATGCCGTATGACTGCGGCGGCGGGAGCTACAAGCTTAGCACTGTGGGTGTGGGGGCTGTGGTTTTCACTGTGCACACCCCAGCACGGTGACCTTTAAGTCCCCCTTGAACCTCTTTATACCTATGACTCCCATGATGTGTTTTTTTGCGAGGGCGGGGCCCACTGACAGAAACTCGGCGGTTCGGCAGCCGTCGTTCTCACATCGACAGGTTTTGTTTTTTCTTATTGTTACCGTTGAGTGTTTTTGATGAAATAAAATATAGCATGACAGGGCTACCTGGACCGATGGAAAAATAAAAAGAGCAAAATAAGCAGCAGATCTCTTTTGATTGTGCATCATGTGAGGTTTGTGCCAAAGTTAAAAGAAAAGTAATATAATTTGTGCATGTGAGACAAATGCTGTGAACCCCCGCTGGCCTGGGAATCTCTGTGATGGGGGCTCCCCTTCTTCCCAAAGGTCCCAGAACGTACAACATCCAAGATCTACTGCAAGGAACTGTTGAGTCATCAAAGGACGGGCTCCAGGTATGTCCCTCATCCTCTGTGTTACATGCAGATGTTCTAGAAGGATTTATCGTTATTTATTGTTATTCCTATAACCTGGGCTGAGTCCATCACTCCGGCCTCCCAGGCCCAGCTCGTATGTCCAAAGTGTCCCACACCAGAGTGCTGTTCCTTCCTCTCATCGTGCTCCATTCCTGCTTGTCTCCAGTGGGTTTCCAGCATCTCCAGGTGGCAGGGGGAGGTCCCCTCACAGTGGCTCCACCAGCAGCACCCAGTTTGGTGTGTACCCCCCCCCCCCCCCCCATCTTCTGAAACCTCAGCTGTTGTCCAGTGGATGACATTAGATGTTGAGAGTTGTGGTGTACCTTTTAAATATGTTCTCAGATATGTATCTCCAGCTTTTGTACATGTTGTACATGTGTACATGTTGCGTTTCTCGTTTGTGAATTTTGTTTATAAAGAACCATCAGTAGAACTGACTATACCATTGTCCCAAGAACACAGGCGTAGTCGATAGTGCCTTTACCGGAGTATGTGTGCAGGCGTGTGCACCCACTCACCCGCAAGGTGAACAGAGCAGCATAAAGGCTGTTGTTTTTACCCAGCGTGCCTTTCTGCATGAGCAGACAGGGGGTCATTTCTCCAAACAAACCTCTGTCAGGAATTTGATTGTCCTCCTTCCCACAGAATTCTCCAAGATGCTGGAAAGTCCACGTCTGCATTCGCGACAGCAGCAGTATCGGGCGTCCCAGGAAAGCTCTCCCGGGGGCGTGACACCAGTAGGTGCTCCATTTGGCATACTGCTCTTACATCCCAAACTGGGGCATCAGCCAGCACACTGTCATTCCTCAGCTTCTGTGTTGTTCCTCGGCAGAGATTATAGTCCTCATGTCTGTCTTAATTACAGCCTAATGACAGATGAATAGTAGAAGTCCTTGGGGCCTGAATGTAATGAGGGATTAACACAATGCGTGCTTTAGCAGCTGTGTTATCTCAGAAGGAGTTGGGGGTGGTTTTGTTCAAATGTCTGAAAGTGTGTGAGACTTCTTCACCAGCAGGGGACAGTGTGTGCATTCCTTAGACTAGCTTCCACTTATAGAATATGTTGTCACAGTGAGGCAGAATACAACCCGTTTTCTTCACTTCCTGTTGTTATGTCTACGGTTACGGCCCCGTAGCCGTGTCCGCGGATTCACGACTCGCAGCCAATCAGAGACAGGTAGCTCTCTGAAGGCCCGCCAATCGCCCCTTAGGATAGCAACCTTGTTAAGATGTCTCTTATTTCCACTTCCGCTACAGTACAAACCTTTGTTTTCACATAAAAGTCTCCTTGGTCACATGCTGTTTTGAAAACTTGGATGAGTCACCCTCCCCCAGGTCCTCTGGGACAGCGTCACAACATCCTGGAAGAGTGTCCTTATCTGACAGTGGGCTCAGTGTGCTTACTACAGGCTTTCTGAACATTGCAGATGATGGTGTGTACGAGGCTGGTCTAGTCACAGAAACGATCAGAATCACATTAGATCCGCGGAGGTCCTTAGCGAAGGTTAGTCAGGCTGTCTCTCTGCACGCTGGCTGGCTTACAGGAAGTGACCTCATCATCATCATCAGTGGAGCATTAGCAGGACCTAAGAGTCTGTGTGAGCATCTCCGGTCCTGTGGGCGGTAGTAAACCCCCCTAACCTCTGTCTCCCTCCTCCAGGGCTCAGCAGCACTGAAGGCTGCAGTGTACTCCTCATCCAGTGACGAGATGGCGAGCAGCGACGAGGATGAGAGGACCCGGTGTGTTCAGCTGCCAGCCCCACTGCCCGCACACTTTCCCACCTCCCCATGACATCCTGTTTACTGTCCACTGGATAACCACTTTGGAGATGGTTATCGGGTGGGGGGATGGGTTCCTTTTTCTTTCCTAGAAAGCAAGCACCTTTCTTATATTTGGGGAAAAAAGAATTGCAGGATGCAAGCACTGACCCCCAGCATGTGACCGTGCCCCCTCCCCCCAGGCCTAGCTTGAATAATGGGATCCGGAGGTTCTACGGATTCAGCCCTGACGGCGTGGTGCTGCGGCCTCATGGCAACCTGAACCAGCAGCAGGTGAGGGTGCCCTGACCCCCCCACAGAACCCAGACAGGCTTGCCATTTGAATCACAGCCATTGCTTTGAAGACCTTCATTAATGGTGTCTAAACGTTAGATGTCTAGTTGTTAAGAGCATTGATTTTTATCTGATTTCTATCCCGGAATGTTGCCAGCTGATTGTAGGTCTGCATTAATCATAGCAGCCCATGAAAAGGACTAAGAACCAAGTTGTAGGGGACTTTACTTGAGAGACTAAGCCAGGGGTAGCCAGTCTTACTCACAAAGGGCCGCTGTGTATGATGGTTTTTGCTCCCTAGTTAGATTAGTAATTAGAGGACTGATTGGCTGAAAAGTCCTCACACCTGGGTTTGAACAGCTGACCTAAAGCTTATCCAAAAAACTTGCATACACACCAGCCCTAAGATTGCCCACCCCTGGAATAAACTCTCTGGTTAAGACCTCTCTCATTGCAGAGTCTCAGAAATTAGATCAAAGTGTATGTTCTGGTATACCTTAGAAATGACCCAATACTGTAATACAGACTAGAACTCACTCTCTATTAGTGAAATGAGTGCATGTTCATAGTGATTTTTTTGAATAAGAGTAATTACAGCAGTTAGCATTAGTGATGTCAGTTAGTTTTCATCATTTGTCATTACTGACATAACATCCCAAAAGATGTAAGCAAATGTCACTTCCTGGAAGCATTCATCACTTCCTGTAAGCATGCTTAATTTCCTGATCACTTCTGCAGCCTAGGGGATGTAGAGTGATGGGGCTCTGCCTCAGGGTGTTCAGTGTCCTGGCTCCTCCCTGCTGAACGCTCGTGGCTCTTTCACTCCCATCCAGGCCCCCCCCCTGCAGCGGCCTCCAGTACAGGAGTGCAACCAGAACTACCTTCTGCCAGACCTTCTGCAGAAAAGTCGCTGCTTTAACAGCTCGGCCCTCCCCCAGGATGGCCCCAAGTCTCCCCTGAGTCCGACATCCCCACACCTCAATGTGAGCATCATCACACTGCACAAACACACAAAATCCTGGATTATTGAAATGGTGAAGTTCAGTAAGAGTCGCAGAGACAAATGTGTATGATTTGTTCCTCCACTAGAGGGCGCTTGTGTCATAGCTGGAGCTCCACTGAACACAGCTGCAGACTCGTTCAAAAATAAATTCACCTTTGCATTCCAAGATATGTGGTTATGAGGGCCTTCAAACCTATCCCAGGAATCATGGGGTACTAGACTGGGGGACACTCCAGACAGGATGGCAGTCAGTCACATGGCTGTTTTACAGACACCAGCTGTCTGCATGTCTTTGGACTGTGGGATGAAACCCACAGAACACAGGGAGAACATGCTGACACCCCACAAAATAGCCAGACACTGGAGGTGGGAGGCCTCAGGAGCAGGGCTCTCTGAGCCACTGTGCTACCCACCTGGTTCATTCCGGTGATCCCCACCCCCACCCCCTTTCTGGAGCTGTAATGCAGTGTCCAAGTTTACCCCACCAGGTGCAATTCCAGAATTTCTTTTTTTTTAAGGTGGGGGCATAAGAGGAGCCATAATTTATTCAGGGGAGCCGGCTTTATCATTAGCCAATGATATGATTTCAGTCGATGAGTGACAGGGGAGGGGGCACTCTGGGGGGCCAATCACCTTCCAGCTGGGGCCAGTGCCCCTGATGGACACGCTGCTGTCACCTTTGCGAGGTGCCCTGTTGTCTTTCTCACCCTGGGTCTCTACTGCCATTGCAGTCCCCCACTGGCGGACAGCTGGGGAAGAGTGGCTCCTCCACATCTTCCTCCTCCTCCTTCATGCCCTTCATCGACCCCCGGCTCATGCAGATCTCTCCCCCGCAGAGTCCAGTGGGCAGCAGCCCCAGTGAGTACCCAGCATGCCTCACTGACACCCTGTAGGCATGGGGGGAGGGGGGTTACCAGTGTTAACCAGTTGTTCGCTGTCGGTTGGGGGAGAGGGGGCGCTATTAACCTGTCTGCCCTGCTGCTGGCGCAGCCAGCGGAAAGCCAGAGCCGCTGCACAGGGAAAACCGGCGGAAGGGCTCCGTGGTCAACGTTAACCCCACCAACATCCGGCCGCAGAGCGACACGCCGGAGATACGCAAGTACAAGAAGAAGTTCCATGCTGAGATCCTGTGCGCGGGCCTCTGGGGTGAGTTAGCAGGCCGCACCCCGCCCTGGCCCATCCTGCCGTTCTGACTGCCCCTGACACATGTGTCCCCCCCCCCCATCCACAGGTGTGAACCTGCTGGTGGGCACAGAGAGTGGCCTGTGGCTGCTGGACCGCAGCGGCCAGGGGAAGGTGTACTCACTGATTAGCCGTCGCCGCTTCCAGCAGATGGAGGTGTTGGAGGGCCTCAACGTGCTCATTACCATCTCAGGTGGGTGCAGTACTGGGGGTGTCTCAGCCCTGACTGCCCTGGAGTAATATGGGGGATAAGGTCACCTCTAACTGGGGCAGGTAGACTGAGGAAAATTTCAGTCCCCCAGGGGAGTGGTGGGGTAATCTCACTCCTATTTCCTATTACCCTAACCCTAACCTTGGGGGCTAATTTCACTGCTAAGTGCCTCAGGTGCAGGGGCACAAATCTCACGCCTACATCTTCAGAGCAGACAGGGGCTAATCTCATACCCCCCAAAATCTAAGATAAATCTAAGGGGCTGATCTTACAGTTGTGTCCTCCACATAGGCATGTGATAATCCCACCCCTAAGTGTTCCAGGAAAAGGGGGTAATTCCACCTCTGCCATTACTTTCTCCTGACTTTGGCCCCTCAGGTAAAAAGAACAAGCTCAGGCTCTACTACCTGTCCTGGCTGAGGAACAAGATCCTGCGGAACGACCCTGAAGTGGAGAAGCGGCAGGGCTGGACATCTGTGGGCGAGCTGGAGGGCTGTGTGCACTACAAAGTGGGTGAGTGGCACCCAGCATGCTTGCAGGGACGCACTCCCTGCAGGGGTCAGCAGGTGGCGCCACAGCTGAGGAGCTGGTGCCTTCTGTAGAGTAGAGTCTAGCTTATTTATTCAGAGAAGCATCTGGTTTGATGAATGGGCCAATGCATCAGTGTCAGCTTTCAAAGCTACTTTTAAAGCAGACATTATACAGGTCTTTTGTGGCCTGCATGCAATGGACAGTGACAGGAAGAGTCACCCAGTTTAGCGGGTGGATAAAGGCGGACCAGAGAGGGATGTGGTCAACAAAAAGTCGAAGGAAAGATCTGGGTCAACCAAAAAAAAAGTCAGATTGAGAAATGAGAAGAGTAGTTTTGACCAGCGTCAGGCTCCAGGGAGCAGCACTGAGTATCAACAGGGAGTTAACATCAGTGATGAGAGCACCACCTGGTGAAATGGTTCACTTGTCACTTTTTGCTCCCCCCCGTCAGTGCGGTATGAAAAAATCAAGTTCCTGGTCATCGCCCTGAAGAACTCAGTGGAGGTGTACGCCTGGGCCCCCAAGCCCTACCACAAGTTCATGGCTTTCAAGGTGAGAAGGCTAGCCGTTCATCCATCCATCCATCCATCCATCCATCCATCTAGCTGGGCTGGTGTAACTGCTGGGCCCCTGAGCAAGGCCTTTAGCCCCCACCTGCTCCCGGGCAAACCCTGCTTTCTCAGGGGTACATCACTTTGGATAAAAGCGTCTGCTCTAGAAATGAATATAATAAAAGTATCTGTTTGAAAAGAATAGGGAGGACTAGAGTGTCCTAAAAAGGTGTGTGGGTGGGGCGCCCTCTTTCAGCCACCACCGGCCCCTCCCTCACCTTCTGGGGGCCCACTCCACCACTCCTGAATATCTGGGATGCCATTGCAAGAAAAAGGCCCCTTTGTGGCAGTAAGAGGGTCACCTTGCAGGCAGCACTCTCGTTCCAGGCCTCCAGTGGGGCCTGCTCCACTTTCCCCACAGCTCTCCGCCACTACGAGTTGCGCTCTTAGCCGCTAGCAGCACATTAGCACCCGGGAGCTCGCTAACTAACCACCTGGACTCCGAAGCCCCTAAGCCTACGGGCACCTCAGAGAGGCCAGAAATGTCGTCCACATCAGCTGTTCTGGGTGCACCTTTAGGGGGCAGCTGTAAGATGAAATACCAGTGAAATAATGGTGAAATGACTGAATTTGGTTAAATGTAAACACTGTTGGTGATTGGCTGTTTTTGCTGTGACTTTATGAAAGTGCTGCATTGCATTCTGGGAAATATGAAGAATTTCGTATTCCTATATTTTTGCGTGTTTCTGTCACTCTCATCCTTTGTTTATCTCCCTCCCTCTCTGTCTCTCTCTCTTTCTGCCTGCCTGGCTCTCTCTCTCCCCCACCCTCTCTCCACCTGCCTCTCTGGCTCTCTCTCCTTCTCTCTCTTCACCAGTCCTTCACCTCGCTGCCGCAAAAGCCATTGTCAGTGAACCTGACCGTGGAGGACGGTCAGAGGCTGAAGGTTATCTACGGCTCGCTGTCCGGCTTCCACGCCATTGACGTGGACTCGGGGACACCCTACGACCTCTACCTGCCCACGCATGTGAGTGCCCCCCCTCCTCCCCGCTCCCCAGGGCCTGGATGTTACTTTAGAACTTCTGAATAACATCAATGAAGGATAAACAGAGACCAGCTATTGTGCGGAGAGTGGCCCCTGGAATCCGCTCATATAAGGGGGTCTCCTAAAATAAGGGGGTGTCCTGGTCCTCGTGTGTGTGTGTGTGTGTGTGTTCCTCTTCCCCTGCTATTGTGAGATGTCAGTGTTCTGTATGTCGAGCTGAATCTAGCTGCATTAATGAGTCCTGCCCACGCGCTGGAGGTGCGAGCTCGCCTTGGGAAAAGCAGAGAGCACACACGGGACACACGCGCAGAGCATACCGAGCACACACACACGCCCACAGGGGCACTCCTGCAGTCCGGCCGACATGCACGCACACACCCACACATACGCCGCCACATGTACCCAGACCGCTACGTATCCCAGCTCTCCCAGTGCACTGTCCCAGAAAGCCCCCATTGGCTGTCGGGCCCCAGCCCCACTGCTGTGTGCCACTTTTCGAATGTGGCTAAAAATACGGCACTGTGTGAGCAGGCTCCGCTGACCCGGCCCGCCGCCACCACTGCCGCCGCTTTCCTTTTTTTCCATCTCCTCCGTATAAATGCGTTTGGCGGAGCGCAGTCCGTTTATTGCGTCTCCCGCTCGCTCGCTCAGTGCGCCGCGCTTTTCTCCCCGCTCTCTCCCTGCTCGCCCGCCCACTCACCCGCCCGCTCACGATCTCGCTCGCTCTCCCGCCCTGGAGCCCCCATTTGCCCGCTGCCCGCCGCCCTGCCCCCTGATGGCGGCCCCGCGCCAGCGGATCAAGATCGCACTCCGGCTCTGGGTGCCTGTGCTCATGCTGCGGATCGTGGCAGCCAGACAGGAGGAACGGGCAAGTACGCACACGGACACTCAGACACGCATGTGCATGCCAGGCTCCTACTTGGGGTAGCCGGCAGCAGGAAGGTGCACTTGAGCTCCGTGTCAACGCTCTGGATATAGGAACAGGCTCGTCATCTTGTGTGCCCAGTTATCGGACCATTGCCAGCTTGGACATTTTCACTGGGGGGCGCTCTACCCACAACCCCCACACTGGGGGGGTTCACTGGGGGGCTCGCGAGAAACCAGCCGGACCGCTCTTGCTCGCAGACACTTTTAACGAGACTGCAAGCCAAACAAACCCGTAACCCGGCTAATAAAGCCAAAACGAGCAGGAGTAATTAATAGAGATTTTAACAGATAATTAAAGCCATTAAATGGGGCTCATCTTGCTCACCGTGGGGTGCTGGCAGTGGGCCTGGGGGCACGCCTGCTCCTCTGCTTCAGCCCAGACGGGGTGCCGGTGCCAGAAACACGTTCCCAGTCATTTGCGGGAGTGTAACATTTGATTCACTTTTTGAGGTTTTTGATGACGCTTCAGAAGCATTCTGGTTGGCTGCTGTGTGAGTTTGTACTGCAGTAGTGTTGGTGCCTTATGTTACACTGTGTCTGTTCGTTTCGCACTGAGTCTTTGTTTTATAGTGTGAGTTACTGTGTGTGTTACTCTCTCGTATGGCATGCCTGGTGGTCTGTGTGTGTTTGCGCACATATGTGTGTGTGTTACTTTCTCATGCGACATGTCTGAAGTTCTGTGTGTGTGTGTGTGTGTGTGTTAAAGCTTTTCTGCTTGTCTTCCAGATCCAGGGTCTCATTCGGCCTCACGCCATCATCATCCTGCCCAACACCAGTGGCACAGAGGTTCTGGTGTGCTATGAGGACGAGGGGGTCTACATCGACACCTATGGGCGCATCACCAAGGAAACGGTCCTCCAGTGGGGGGAGATGCCCACCTCCGTCGGTGCGTACCGGCGAGAGCCGACCCCGCCTCCGCCTCTGCTCCTCTAACTCTGTTATCTCCTCTGCCATCCGTCTTGTGTTCCTTCGCTCATCCTCCCTCTCGGCACCAATTCCGGGGCCTGTACCACATGCGATCCAATCCGTGTACAGATCAGACGACTGGACTAGAAGCGCAAGGAGATTGTGGGATCTGATAGCCCACTGATATTCCTACGCCTGAACGATTTGGGCCGGGGCTCCAAAAATACCACAACACGGGTTCTTTTTGGTCCTGTGACTGGGTCACTAGCCAGATGGTGCATTATTCATGGGAACTGAGTACATAGATGCTTTTTAGCAAATTAGCTCATGATCACATGCCTTCTGTCCCCATGCAGCATACCTGCAGTCCAACCAGGTGATGGGCTGGGGCGATAAAGCCATTGAGCTGCGCTCGGCCAGCACCGGCCACCTCGAGGGAGTCTTCATGCACAAGAAGGCCCAGAAGCTGAAGTTCCTGTGTGAGAGGAACGACAAGGTGAGGACACACCCTCCCCCACCTCCATGGCCCGCTCCTCATCGCTGTACCCATGATTGACACCACTGACTTGTCACATTCTGTATAATTGTCGGCCACGTTGTAGAAGATCTTCATTACTTACCAAACCTTTGTGCTAGGGATTCATGAAGCTTTCCATGAAAAGTGTGTTAAGGTAAGCACAGTGTTCAGGTGTGTAGCGTGTTAAGGTGAGGCGTGTGCTAAAGTCAGTACAGCGTTCAGGCGTGTAGTGTGTTAAGGTGAGGCGTGTGCTAAAGTCAGTACAGCGTTCAGGCGTGTAGTGTGTTAAGGTGAGTACAGTGTTGAGGTGTGTAATTTGTTAAAATGTGTATGGTATTAAGGTATGTAGTGGGTTAAGGTGAGTACGGTGTTCAGGTATGTAGTGTGTTAAAGTGGGTACAGTGTTAAGGTCAACAGAGTATTAAGGTGAGTAGCATGTTAAGATGAGTACAGTGTTAAGGTGAGAATCAAAGGTGAAAAATGACATTGACTCTGTTGGGAGGACAGTGGCAGCCTTCTGAGGGATGTCTGAGTCATCATGAGCTGAACGCTTTGTGGCCCACAAGTCGCCTCCGGGGGAGCTATTTTTCAGAGAGTAACCACCTTTCTGCACTTCTTTTTGAAGGTGTTCTTTGCCTCGGTCCAGTCGGGCGGCAGCAGCCAGATCTACTTCATGACGCTGGGCCAGAACTCCCTCTTCAGCTGGTGACACCGGGAGCCCGAGAGCAACGCCGGCAGCCTTGCCGAGTCCGGATCACATGTGTACCCTGACCCGGATCGGTGCCAATCAACGAGCTTCCCAAGAAATAATGCTGACATGAGTTGACGTGAATAAGCATAGCGTTAAAAGTCAGACCCAGCCAGGTTGGTCACTAATATTACTGTAAGTGCTCAGATACGTCAGTATTCTGTCCGCGCCTCCAGCTTTTTGGTCGTGCAATAAAGGTAGTCAGCGCAGCATTTGAGACGTTAGGCGAATCCCTCAGAAGAGTAGCCTAACCTCGCTGTTCCAGCTGGGAGTGGCTGAGGCAGACACACATACGGGGGGGGGGGGCAATCTCTCCGAAACGGATTCCCTCTCTGACTGTAGCTGGCTATTCCGTTTGTCATGTGCCCCCAGATGCCGCGACACGCCGCGCTGACCCGATGGCTCATCTACACTCACGCACGCACGCACACACACACACGCACAGGCCTATGAAAGCAGTGAACCCGGGGAGGCATGTGCTCCAAAGTGCCCCCCCCGCCACCCGCTCAGGCATGTTGGGATTCACGCAACGTGTGAGCTGCTGGCGGAGTGTGGTCCGGGGGGGGGGGGGGGGGGGGGGGGGGGGGGGGGGGGGGGGGGGGGGGGGGGGGGGGGGGGGGGGGGGGGGG
>JAODLD010000002.1:27648943-27683852 GCA_026781065.1 Mormyrops boulengeri | reverse complement strand
TTTATCTCCTCCTGCCCCCCTTCCTCTGCTAATTTTATTGTGCCCCCCCCCCCAGGTCATCTCCCTTGACTCCTTGAAATATTTTTACAGCTCAACCACTAGATTTAACCCATAACTCAAGACAACTCTAGTTCCTTAAATGTCACGCCACCTGCTAGACTTTATCTCTGTTGTTTTGCAAGTTCCATGCTACCCAGTAAGTCACTTAAACATTCACATAACACCTAGAACGCCAGATGATGACAAAGTGATATTTTTAGTGAAGAGATGTACTCATATTAGTCATTTGCCACTGACGGACCAATTCGAAACCCAAAGCCGTTGCCTAGGAGACAAACTTGGAAACGGGTCCAAAGACAGAGCCCACATTCCAGCAAATGTGTATTTTTTAGTCTGTCTGTTGCATGACAATCCTGGGGTTCACCAAAAACTCAGCATCCTGCAGTGTAACAGACAGATTCTTTCCGACCTGCACTCATCCCTGCTTGTCTCTTCTTCTGCAGTTTTGTATAGTTCAGGTTAATTCCAGTCGTTTAAAAGGCAGTGTGGCCTGGCGGCTAATGGAACGTACTGGTGATCTGTGTCAGTGATAAACAGAACCATCTTGCTGTGCCGGTATCGTCTGATCAGACGCCATGCGAAGATGTGCTGGGAGTGGGGGGGGGGGGGGGGGGATGCCTCTGAGCAGAACCCTTGTTTACAAGAGGACACTTTCTATCAGTGCCTCTGTGGAGGCAGGAGCATCTCTGCCCTAAGAACAGTTTTAGCTCCTGAATCATGAAGAGGCATCGCATGGCAGAGGGGCGGCTGGGAGAGCAACACTCTGACACCTGATCGCTCGCTGCTGCTTGCCTGGCTCTCTGTTCTCTGCACTTCAGGAGTGACAAATGTGCGGAGGTTTGCCCGTCTGCTCCAACCACTGCCTTACCTCTGCTACTGCTTTTTTTTTCCAGACCCAGAGTCCATCCTGCAGCCAGAATTATTCTGGGAATGGGGGGGTAGCCCCAACGTTTGTAAAGGTAATGCTTTTTCTAACATCAGTGGGCTGAGATGGAATGCTTCTTCAGTTCCCCCTAGTGGTGAAAAAGTCAAATGGCCTGCAAATGTGTCTGAGGTGTGGGTTGGGTTTTCTGAGCTGTGACTGTGGCACATTCCTCCCGCCTCAACTCAAGGCTGCTTACCTATTGCTGCCCTGGGTCTTTAGCTAACGTTTTATCGTATCAAGATACCTTGGCTCTGTAGGAATTAATCAACAGTCACGACTGATGACTCTGAATGATCCATCAGTGATCAGCTGAGCGATCTGCCCTATAAGCACAATTATGACCCTCTACTGTCCCTCTAGCGCCTTCATGACATCAGCACTCAGAAGGGCCAGCTGGTGGTTCTGGAGTGTCGGATTCGTGGGACGCCACCCCTGCAGGTGTCCTGGTACCGCGAGGATGAGCGGATCATAGACTCAGCTGACTTCCGCATCCTCAGGAAGAGTGAGTCCGGCGGGCCGAGAGGTCGGACAGGCGGCATGGGTCTTAGGGCTGGTTCATGCTTACTGCTGACACAGATGTGCCGTCCACCTGGACCGTCCGTGTTCCTGTACATTTACAGTTCTTACACCAATGCTCCAGGCCACCGTGTACTTTCATGCCAAGGCCGGGGTGGCGCTGTAGAGCAAAGCTGTCATGTCTATGACACGTGGAATGGATGTTATATTAAAAACAAATATTTTACTAAAACTAGTCACTGATTGAACTAGCCACGTTGTTTCGATTTTCAAGTGGTACACGCCCGTGTACGTGGCCCTCAAACTTGACATCCAGGCCCGGCCTCAGTGACGAAAATTACGCTACGTCGACCGCATTCTCTCTGTGGCACATCCGCAGTAAGTATGAACCAGCCTTAAGAGTCAGGGTGCTAGAAATGCAGCAGAATGCTGCCAGTTAAAGTGGAAAAAGTCAGGTAAACCAGAGACCTACAATCAGCACAGTGTAGCACACTGCCTGCTTTGAAGGGCAATCAAAATGACCCCTGACCTTTCCTATTTTTCCCAGAAGCCACTTCTACGTCTGTCCCCGGTAAGTGTGCCACCCCAAGTCCTCCGAAAGCAGGTGCGAGGTCAGCTTATCTAGACCGTACATTTTGTCAGTCTCGCCAACATTGGACATTAATTCCCTGCTGTTTCTCCCATAATGCACAGAGGAGCTGTGTACCCTCGTCATCACTGAAGCTTACCCAGAGGATTCTGGGATTTTTAAGTGCACAGCAAGCAATCAGTTCGGGGAGGTGTATTGCAGTGCTCTCCTGGAGGTGTACACAGGTGGGTGATGATCTCTGCCATAAAGATCACTTTTACTGGCCCATGACCTGCAAGAAGGTATAGGAGCAAATATATGCCCTGATGTGGCCCCATGGCGCCCTCTTTAGGCCTGGATGACTCTGGATTCACTGAGGAGCATGCACCCAGGGTGTCCACAGGACAGGAACCTGACGACTTTCCATCATTTCTGCTGGACACGGCAGGGATCCCTCCTCCAGAGTGGCCAGAGAGCCCTGAGGAGGAGACCGCTCCCTCACTACACATGTGAGTTCCACATATAAACCCTGGACCAAGAAAACTCAGGGTCATGCTACCGGTTGATCATCCTCTACCTTCACGCAAGTAAATTGGCTGAGGCGATTTTATTGGGAGTGCAATTGCACCCCCTACTGGTTAGTAGGGGTGCTATTTGAACTTAATATGGAACTTAATGTGATCAAATGTTATTTGAACATTTTAAGTTCAACAAAATTAAACTAGAGTTATATTTGAAAATATGGTTTATGCCATTCATATCAGTGTGTAATAATAATATATTGTAAATGCATTTACAATTTTTTTACTAATTTATTTATTGGGATGAATAACCAGTTGAGCTCTTGCACCCCTTGGGGGAAAAGTCTAGAGCCGCCTATGTAAGTCGTGTACTTTTAAACGTGCCATTGGGCCCATGGATGTAAGTGACTTGGAAAACATGCTCTGTCTTAAGGATCCTTCTAGGTATAGCCCTTCAATGCGCTTTTTCACCTATGAAACCAAGGTAACTGTCAATAATAGTCCGCTCTCTTCAGGGAAGATTTCTGCCTTTATATTCCTCCGCTAGCAGGACCGCCAGAGGGAGCAGTTACGTAATACTACATCGTGAGATACTTTAGTTATAATTTCGTGACCCAGGCTATTGAAAATCGCGAGGATTATTAGCGTTTTCTCATTAACGATGGACATTCAAGAGCATGAGCGCTGCGGTAAATGCTGAGTGTCCGGCATAAACGACCGACTTTAAAGGGGGGGGCGGATTAAGCTCCGGCCACAGCCCCTCCGCCCCCGGGTCGCTCGTTTATAAGCCACGGAGGCATTTACGGTGCTCAGTCAGAGAGGTCTGCTTCCCCTAGCCGATACGCTTGATGCAGTGAGGTGGAGACCCGGTGCCCCCGCATAGAGATCCGCGCTGCCACGGGCGCTGGGAGCGCACATCCCAGCAGGTGATCGCAGGCTTTCCACACCCCCGCCGGCCGTCCAAAGGTAACTCTTATACTCAGCCTCATACCTCGTCGGGGTTACTTTGTACGGCTTTTCTGCTGGATAGAGCTCAGCTGTTTGCACTGGGTGAAATGGGGACTTTAGCACGATTATAATGGCTGCTCCTGTGTTGTAAATGCTGCTTCGTTTAGCCGTTTCTATTTTCCTTCTCTTGTTGGTGCTTGACCCTTAACTCTTGAGTCTGAGTATCTGACAGCCGGGCATTTATCCTTTTCCTGTCTGATGGTTATTTTAGATGGCTTTGCATATTTAGAAGCGTTCCGAGTCCTGCATGGTAGTAATTCTCTTCCCAGTCGACAATGGCGTTGGAGAGAGTTTGATATGGGGGGGCGCAACTGAATTATTTAAATGTAAAGTTCTGTTTGTTTTGTTTTTATTTTTTGGCGAGATGAATGAAGTCAAAATTTGGAGGGTTCACGTCCCCCCCAAATGCCCCTGCCACTCCCCGTTTTTGCGCTGTTTCTTTGATGCCTCGTCTCTCTGTGTCTCTAGACGCTGCTGGTTATTTAATATTTCTTTTCGTAAAGTACCTGTTGCAGATATGTGGTCAAGCACCGCCTGGACATTTTTGGATTTGGGGGTGATTTGGGCAGTTCCATGCATGTGATTCTACAGACTTCCTGAAGTCCCACAACTGGATAAACCTATCTTTATTGTCACTTCTTGGTCTGTCAAACTTTCAGCAACTTCTACAAATTGGGCCTGTGGTGATTTCAAGTGGGAAGCTACCCTGGATATAACTGTGTCTCGCTATCAGGACATCCCACAGTAAGCGGCTATATCATGGGAACTCGGACTCTCACAAATGATGAGCGTATGCCAGCTAGTTCTGGGACACAGATAAGCATTTAATGCCCTCATGGGATGCGCATGGCAGACAAAAGGAGCTCTATATACTGGGTGTGGTGGTGTCTGACTGCTGCTCTTGCAGTGGAAGTAGCTTTTCAGTGAGTTATTGGTGAGTCTTTGGCAGTGAGTAACAATGTGCCATGCTAAGATGACCCCAGAGAGGCACACCGCGAGTTAAGTGCTGTAAATCTTGCCTTTGGCCCTTGTCTGTAGTTGTGATGTGATGCTGTATTTTTGTCGGAGGGCGCTGGCCCATGACGGGTACTGGGTGTCCGGCTATCTCTGTGCAGCGGTAAATCTCTGTGATCCTCTTCATACACCTGTTGCTCCCACTGATCGAGTTGAAGGTCATCAAGGGTACTTTTACACAAATGAATTCAACGAGAGCTGTGTTTGGGAGTCTCGAATGCAGCTGAACACTTTTCTGCTCCATGCGTTAACTTCCTTGGCTTTGTAGCTCTTCAGCTGTGACAGGATATAAGGTGATAACATGTCATGTATGTTTAGGTCGCCATGGCAATATGAGGCAGGCCTGCTAGAAGGACAGGCAGCATAGATGCTTATTGTTCAGCTTAACTAGTCGAAATAACACTTGACTGATTACTAGACCTCTGGGTCCATCTGTGGTTGCCCTTAATGGATGGACAAGGACTCCCATGTGCGTCAGTCCCTCTGACCCAACGGGGTGGGGGGTGGGGGGGAATTCCTCTGAGGGGGAACCTGGATGGATTCCAGGGTAGCTGAAAGGGGTCTGACATGAAGAGCTCCAAGTCCCCTGCCTCTTTGTCCAGGCAACCTCTCCCTTCAATGGCCTCAGTGTGTCTGTCTCAGACCCTTTCAGCCTCCCAGCAGCCCCTGCACACCCACTTGGCTTGTTATGTAACTGTTTGTTAGGGGTGGTTTAAAAGTAGGATTAGGTTCAACCTCTTTTCCTCATCCAGTTTCTTGCAATAATCCTGGAAACCATTGGTGGCTGTGGTTGAGTTGTTAGGTCAGGTGGTCTGTTTTGGCTCAGAGTTGGTACTTCAGGGATGGTCCCATTTCTAAAGGTGTGTGTGTGCGTGTTCACGCTGCATTTCAGTTTATTTCCACCAGAAGCCTTGCCAGCTGATTAGTACCTGCTGTGAAAAATCACGACAGTTCGGAGCAGGTTCCCAGTTTAACCAAGAACCTTATTTTTGTGCAGCGGCACCTTGCTATAGTCCTGAAAATAACCTTGAACGTTCTACTGAACAGCCTGTAGTTTTACTGGTATGTGTAGCCACTTGTTTTTTTGGATGAAAGATTAAACATCCAGTATCTGCTGATATAGTTTTGTGTTGGTCCTTTGGAAAAATATTCCTTTCCCATGTCCAGGTCCTCAGAGCAGCAGCAACTAAGTGAAGGTGCGTGTGAGACAAGCTACAGTTCCCAGGCCCAGAGTCCCCAAGAGGTCCGTGCCCCCAACTCACCAGCCAAAGTTGAGGAGCTCTCGCCGAAGACGCCCACCAGTCCCCAGCGGCTTGGCAACCGGCACCATTCTGGCAGCATGAGTGTGGCAGACCTGCCTACCTTCTCTCCCACCCTCTACCCCCCCAGCGCCTTCAACTACGAGCGCCCACGTCACTTCATCCAGTCACAGCCTCACTTCCAGGCTCCCAGCTATGAGAGTCTACAGGCCAATGGCAGCATCAAGACTTCTCCTTCGTCTTCCAACTTGAGCTCTCCGGTGTCCACCCCAGCGCCTTCTTCCTCTTCCTCCATACCAGCCTCTCCATCCCATGCCCCGATGCGCTCTAGCATCACACTAATCCCCAAAGTGACCAGTGCCCCCCCTTCTCGCACCTCCCCCGTTGCCTTCCTCTGCTCCGTCCTGCCCTCCCAGTCATCTCCCCAGCCTGGTTCCTCTCACTCTCCCACACCCTCAACATCCCTCCCTAAGCTAGTCACTCTGCAGTCTGCACCACCTACATCCTCCTCGGCCAACTGTTCTGCGTATACCCCCACCCCAGCAAGCTCGTCCCTCCCCAAGCCTACCACCCCCTCTCAGCAAACTGGCACCCCATCTCCGTTTGTGTCCCTCCCAGCCAGCTACAAAGGGACCTCCAACAGGTACAAGCAGTAATGCATTTTTCTGGCATCCTGTGTAAGACCCAAAGCATAGCTTTAACTTCGGTCTTTAGCTTATCGAGCACCACAGCTAATGTTGGGACTAGCCTGTGTCATTAACATGTGTGCCTTCTGGTTCCCCAGCAACCCCAAGCCCATCCTCAAGAAAACAGCCCCCCGGCCAGTGTCTCGGTCCACGGATGAGGAGATACAGGGATCCAAGGATGCGCTCATCCAAGACCTCGAGAAGCAGCTACGTAACAAGGAGGCCCGCAGGAGGAACAGCCAGGTATCCGTGAGGTGCACAGGGTCTACTTGAAATTAATCACCCTGTAGCCAATTGGCTTTCCTGTTCAAGATGGAGGTAGGACGCTCAATCTGCCATCTTGCTGATGTTTCTCTGCACCACGTCTTGCAGAAACAGTCATATGAAGAACGTATGGCACGGAGACTGCTGGGTCCTGATAACGCCGCCTCCGTCTTCGAGCTGGACAAGCATCCGGAAGTGCAGCCAGATCAGGTATGGTCTCACTTGCTGTCTATTAACTCGTATCAGGACCTCAAATACAGCCTTGTATGTCAGCCCTTGTTTTTAGTTAAACATTAAGGCTCAAGGCCTTAAATGGGCAACTTGGTACTGCTTTGTGGTTTAACGTCTTGACTAAGTGAACACCGCTGTGTTTCAGTGGTGATGTCTCAAATGACCCACCAACTAAGATCCTTGTATGGAGTGTTTCTTATGGTCTCATCAGTTCCGTATGCAAGGTTCCCTTTCCACTGTCATTTTAAGATGGAAATGTTTTCCGGGGGGGGCTACGTCATGGGAGATAAACCACATTCCTGTTCTAAGAACGGGGACGGAAATAGCAGGTGTGACGTTCCTGTGCGGTGCTGGCATTCGGAATGTGGCATAGGACCTGGTCCAGGACCACCCACCCATGCACACGTGTGTTCTATCGGAACTGAAAGTGAGCGCCTCTGTCCTCTGATCAAAGGTTCATCCTTTTGCAAATAGCCTTGCAACTTGGAACAAGAGCTTAATGAAGTTAGATGAATTTGCCATTTGCACAAGTATGAGTACAAGTACACTGGAATTGTTCAGCTTTCTCATATCTCCTAGGATCCTATAGCTATCCTATCTCCTAGCTCTTCGAGACATACACATATAGGCGATAGCAAAGCTTGAGGTCGGAGCATAGTGTCGGCCATTTTTAGAGCACCATTGGTTTACATTGATGCGGAGTCGCCTGGTTTGCGTCTTCATGAAGGTCTTTTACAGTCTAGTGTCCTTCATTCTGAATCCACACCATTTAAGAAGTCTCCTTTGTATTTGCAGCCAGAATCACCAGAGGGAGGACACTCAGGAGGAATATGGTAAGTGACCCAGCAACTGGAACTTTCATATCTCTCAGACAAGTACTGACTTTCCGGTTACATCCTTCAGCTCAGCCGTCTACTATTTCGTAAGTGTGGTATGTCAGTGCAGACTTGGGGTCAGATTCCTGACACCAGCATGAGTGACATCCACTGGATGGTGCCGTAATGGGTACAGATATAGTAGTTGCTCTTTGAATCGCCAATTACAGGCTACTCCTGAGGGTATGTCAGTGTTTAGCATGGTGCTTACTGGGTCCAAGTATTCAAATCAAATCAGGCCTGATTGTCGTTGACAGGAAATTGACTTTGGGTGGGAATTGGACTCAGAGTTTTGTGTGGTTCTCTGGGTCTGGCAGGAGCAAGCAATATTCGGGGACTGATGGCAATGAGGGCTCCACCATCCAGGAGAAGTGCTATGCCCCCCGTTTCCTGCAGGTACCCCAAGACCTCACTGTGGAGGAAGGTCGATTCTGCAGGATCGACTTCAAGGTACACCATCATTCTCGAGGGAGTCAAGTAATAAGATCACAGTCCCATCAAGCTACTTGACTTTGGGTTTGTTCTGTCAAGGTGGGGGGTCTGCCCACACCTGATGTGACATGGTACCTGAATGGCAAGGCCATCCGCCCTGATGACTACCATAAGATGCTGGTATGCGAGAAGGGCCTGCACTCCTTCATCATCGAGGTAGTGACTGTGCACCATGCGGGCATCTACGAGTGCATGGCCAGAAACCGTGCTGGAGAAAGCAGCTTTTCGCTACGCCTGGATGTTATTGGTAAGGCTTGGGCCTGGTGGGCGGGGCACAAGAATGGCGCTGGGAGAGGGCGGGATCTATGCAAGCCAGCCGAGCATGCTCAGGTTGACTGTAGTCCAGATGGTTGGGGTTACTATTTATTTGGGATGCTGAACATCTCTGCCTATCTCGTACCTTGCTTGTGGTCCAATTGTTGTGAGCAAAGTGTTTGAACTTTTCGTTTTAAGCCCTACGATGGCTCCCAATTGTACCCATATTGAGCTTAAAATGTTTATATTTTTGCACATTGTATTGCATAGTGAGAGGTGTGTGTGTGTATACATATTATGTTACCAATATCCTTGGCCCCCCATCCACATATCATTTGCGTTTGCAATTTTTTTTTTAAAACGTTTAAATTGTTTTGTTGGGGTATTTTTAACCCTCAAAAAATAAAAAAAAAAAAAAAAAAAAAAAAAAAAAAAAAAATTATATAATATATATTTATTTATACAGTATATCTATATCACGGATGTTCACCTATCGCTGGTGGGTCTGGAACGTAAGTTCCGTGATAGGTGGGGGATCACTGTACTGGTGTCAGTTCAGAACTGCCTGTATAAAGGTTTATAAACTTTAAACTTGTGCAGATGGTAATGGCTTTGAAGACAGAAGTGCCTCTTGTGAATGGATCCCTAGTCAGATGAAGCTTCCATGTGTGGGATTGCAGTAGCTTTGGAATAGAGCTCCATATTTTAGTGTGGGGAATTGCTCTGACCATGCTCCTGTGCCGTCGCCCCCAGCTCAGGAAGCGTTTTGTCCCCCGCGGTTCGTGCAGAAGATGAAGAATTTGCGTGTCATGGAGGGGGACACGGTGCGAATGGAGTGTAAGATTTTGGCTTCTCCAGCTCCCCAACTCTACTGGAAGAAGGACAAGGAGATGCTGAGTCTGAATCCCAGCAGGATGAGGTGGGACATTAAATGTTTGACAGTGCACGGCTACTCATTGACCAAAGGTTCGGATTACACCAAGATACTTCTGCCCACAGCATGATACTCGGGTGATACCGCCAACTGTATCAAAATGCTCTTTTCAAGTACTGTAGCTGTTCCTCATTGTGCCCCCTGTTGGCCATGTGGAGTGTAGCTGCCCTGACTTGACACCTTGCTGTTTTACAGCCTGTACCAGGACAACACCGGCCAACTGTGTCTGCTGATAGATCAGGTGGAGAAGACTGACGCAGGCTGGTACACAGTGTCCGCCATCAACGAGGCTGGCATGGCCAGCTGCAACGCCAGGCTGGATGTGGGAAGTAAGTGACAGATGATGCTGTCAAATACAGGACAGAGGCAAATGGACTGGGATCCGTCATGCATTTACATCAGGAAAAAGCCAGATATTCCGCAGCTGCTGTATGTCCAGCTAGCTGGGATGTCAGTATTGCAGCCTGATCCTGTGCTTTTCTCCCAGGAGATACTGGGCATACTGGTTTGATTAGAGTAGCAGATCATGTGACCTACCTGTGCTACGTTCAAATGTGTCCAAGCTCTGCCCCCCCATGAGAGCTACAGAGAAAATTCTCTAACAATGTTACACTATGACAGTGTTTGACACCTCAGTTCTGTGTGTCTGACTCGGGCAGCCTGACTTTTGATCCCAAGCTGACACTGGACCCTCCACTCGCGTATTGTGCTGTGATGTGGGGCCACAGCTGTGAAGTGAAATTTAGACTCTGGGCCACAAGGGAAAGGCTTTCGGGTGTGAGGGCCTGAAACTGGATCTGGGCTGTTTTGGGTTATGGCCAGGCTAAGCTTGGGAGATGATCCTGCTGTGGTGCCCTAACCATGATGCCCCCCACCCAGGTTAAATCTGGAGGTGTGCCCAGGGCCAGAGTGCTTCTAATGTATGGACTGCATGATGTTCACTCTAGTTCTCTAGCACCCTCTTTGTAGTATGAGTTGACAACAGATCTCACCTTTTCATTGCATTTTGGTATACTGGGAATATCATGGCATTTGTAGTTTGCACACTGCAGTTTTGTGGGTGTTTTATAGTGCACTACTTAGTGAGCACACTACGTAGTGCACTACTTAGTGAGCACACTACATGACTGTCACCCTATATAGTGCACTATTTAGGGAATCGGGAGTGGTTCTTGAAAGCAAGTGTATCAGTTTGCCCTTTCTTTCCCTTCCAGCTCGCTTAAACAAGGTAGCCCCTGCTGGCCAGCATGTGAAACTGCGCCCTGTGACCAGCCAGCTGTCATCCCTGAGCATAGATGGCACCCAGAGGCAGCCGGCCCCCCTGTATGAAAGTGAAGAGCTGTAATGCAGCTTGCTGATTTCACGTGCCATGGTGCACACCTGACCTCGCCACCAGCGGTCAGATGCACTTCAGGTTACTGACGGTCGTCTACAGACCTCACCTGCCCCCTTGCCGGGATGTCCCGCTCATCTGCCGTCTGTTCAGTGTCACTGTCTGACTTTTTATGCTGGGTGTCATGCTAGAATAATGTAAACTAATTGCTTTTTAATTTCTTAGATACAGGTCTGGGCGTGTTGTTCTGCCTGCAAACCACACTGTACTTGTGTCCCGCAGTTAGTGCTGCCTGTGTATGTTGTGAAAACTGAGTGTCTGAGTAAATTAATAAAAATCTAATCTCTACTGGGCCTTGCCTGCTGTCTCTCCCTCAGTGCTGCTTACCCACCCTACCTCTGGGGGGGGCACTGTCCCCTGCCTGTCAGAGTGCAGTAAAAATGAATATCATATCGGTATAAGAAGAATTCATCTCATAATAATAATAAACGGCTTTCAGTATGAACTGGTATACTGCCCGACACTAGTTCAGACCCTCTTGAGCAGCCGTTTATTATTATGAGATGAATTCTTCTTATACCGATATTAATTTTTTTTTTCTTATAAATAGCCTACACAACGTTCAGAAAGTGGCGCTGGAAACTAAGGGGGAAGGACCTTTTTCACTACTGTGCCGCTAAAAATGTACCGCAAAAGATCAGAAAAGGAAGATATAGCTGATGGTGGAGTTGAAAATAATGAGACACTGGGGTTGTCAAAAAATCAATTCTCAGATACTAATCGATTTAAAAATAAAAAATTAGTATCTGATACTCATTTTTACCATTATTGATACAAACACTGCGGTTTTCACCTCACACTGCACCACAAGCACGCGTGCACGCACACACACACTCACGCAGCCTCTCCCCTCTCAATAGCTGCTGATCGCATTCGTGCTGGTTAACGCACACATACGCACACATACGCACACATACCAAGTTGGCCGAACATGGCATATGCTGCAGTTGAAGGCACTTCAATTTCAAAAGACCGACATCCCGGTCTTTATGAGAAATTTTGTGAGGTCAGTAAAGCTCGCGTTCCAGCAACACTGAACTATTAAGCACATCAAAAATGTTAACTTGGCTGGCGCACACTTTAACATTAGCCGTTTAAGCAGGTAAGCAGCCATATGTTATCATTAAGGTAGCGGATAGGCGCAATGGCTAATAAAATATAGTTAATGTGGGAACAATGCAAAAACATAAAACAATTTGTCCTGTAAAATCCTGTAAAATGTGGTAAACGCCCCGTCATATTTAAAATAAATACCGTTGTATACCGTGAAACTGATACCGCCCTGTTCTAGTCTGAACTATAATCAGCTAGGCCCCTACGCCAGTCTCTCTCAAAATGATTTGTACAACAAGTAAATGGCAGCCTGTCATTAAGCAGATGGAGGAATTCTAGCAGGCTGAACATTCATCTCCAGTTTGAAAAGGAGCCCTTGGACAAAAAGTTTAATTACGGCTACTTTAGAAGGACGGGCAGTAGACCTATTTATTTGTATTAAAAATTATCAAAAAAAAAGTACAGACTCGGATACTAAAACAAAGGTTGCACTCATCGGTATTGACTTCTCTGGCTTCCGTCCTGCCTTAAGTAAACGTATCTCCACATTTGGTTGATCTCTTTGTCCCATAATTACAGAGGTGTGGTGACGACGACAGGCTTGCCAAGACTGAAGGGGGCTCCAGGAACAGTCTAGTTAAAACAATGCAACAACAAAAGCACGTCTCTGTTAAAAAGGTGCGAAGTAAACAAGATTGGAAGGGATAGCCCTGCACTTCCTCATAGTGGAGGAAGTTGGTAATCCCCTAAGGTCGACTATGGCTTTTGGAACTGTGGCCTTCATGATTCCGTGCTGGCAGGAAATGCCGCCCCCTCCGCAAGTCTGGGCCAATCAAATTTCCACATCGCTTTCCTTGTCGTTGTCATGGTCACCATCATAGAATTCATTGGATGCCTCTGGCCTGGTAAAATTAAACACAATGGGTCATGATCTGTTCTTAGCAGCAAAGCCACCTAGGTCAATATAAAAGGGGGGGGGGACCTGTACCTGGAGTAATTGTCCTCAGAGCCCCGCTCATCTGGATCCGCCTCATCCGACCGATCGTAGCTGAGCAGGTCTGACGGCACGTCGTGGATCTGAACGCTTGGCGCATGGTTCAGCATTTTCAGGTTTTCAAAGACCGTCTGTCGGATCTGCTCCAAGTACTGAACAGGAAGGGGGGGGGGTGTCAGACTTGGGGATCAGGGCTCTCCAGGACCAGGATTGACAGCCAGGAACATAGAGAACACTACAGGTGATGGGAGGCCTAACCCAGTGAGACGGCCCCAAGCCCGGACGGCAGGCTGACCTGTCTGGAGTTCTGGTTCTCTATCCTGGTGCTGACATCAGGGTGGAGCGTGAAGTCTGGGGCAAAGTACTCAAAGTACTCTGGGGGAAACCGGTAAAAGAGGGAGAGAGGGATCCAAATGAGGCAGCCCAAGACCCCACAATGCAAAAGAGTCTGCCATCTTTCTTAAACACCTACACGCTAGTAGTAATTACTGTATAATACAACTTTCATGCAAGAAACTTGCTGGCCTCGAAACAGAATGTGGTATCAAACGAGCCATGCAAACAGCATCTTAAAGATGGAGGGAAGGTCCTCATTCCAGGGGAGATGCCCCCAAGGCTGCATCTCACTGGGACTCTTACCGCTGTACGGCAGCTCGTCGCTAATCGACTCCTCCACCAGGAGGGAGGTTTCGTAGGTCCTGAAACAGAATAACACCCGGTCTGAGCTCATAACAAGGGCTTACCGATTCCGTGTTTCGGCACAAACTTGCAAGAATCAAGAACTAAGTTTAAAGTTTTAAAACGCCTTTCCGGCAAATTCCAAACAAACGAACAGTGAGAGCTACACGGGACTCATTACAGGTATATTATTACAGTCACTCCTCGCTTAACGAACTACCTGTTTAACGACCGCCCAGACTTACGACCAGTGGGTGGTGTACGGCATACAAGAACTTTGGTCATGGAAATGGCAGTGCGGCGTCTCGTCTCAGCGTCAAGCATGTCATCTCGCATCATCCTTTCTCAGTCTCAGTCTCCTTCCCGTAGTCGGTCAGTATTCACTACACTAGCGTTCGTGTTAGCGTTCTCCAGGATTACATATCTTTATGTACGTATTTTTATATTCTATAATATGTAAGGGTTTTGCAAATTAAAACAAAGTTATCAAGTTGGAGTTTCCTTTAGACCTTTTCTCGAGTGAGAATAAATAAAAACGATTATTTGTATTTACAATATTTACAGTATTGTATATTTGAGCTGATTTCCTGTATTCTGATTATTACAGTATGTACTACACGGTTTAAACATTTATAAATATAGTAAAATGTTACAAATGGTGCAAAGGTGAAACTAAAACTATCTAAAGACGGCTGACACAAACGCAGTGCCAGTACAGTATGCTGAAATCACTATGGGGCGTAGGAACGGAAGTACTGTAAGGAGTAAGGAGTAAGGAGTGCCTGTACTGATAATTACCACCCCAAATCGCCCCCCAACAGTATGCACACCCACCAGCATCTCGCCACGTTGCGGACCGTGTAACCCCCGCCTCCCAGCACCAGCAGGGGGATCCTGAAGCTCTTCACGAACTCCACGCACTCCCTGCAGCCAAAGAAGTCACATGACACGGGGCCCACATCGTTCCCACGATGCCCCATTTGGTTAACACACAACACAGCGATTGCGTGGCACACATGCCTCACGTGAGGCCTGGAGGGCGAAGCCTCAAACTGAATATCCTCATGGACCGAATTGACACACTACAGCCAGGCACCACAAGATGGCGCTGCTGAGGGGACACAGTCACAGCCGCTAGTGTCCTCAGTGAATGTACATCTGCTTGTCACATCCTTTTTGTCTGTTCTGGATGGGTCTTTCAGGGTCACCGGCTCCACAAATCCCATTCTAGGACTCAGTCGGGATTCGCCTGGGCATGACACTCTGACACTCAGCAGACCTGACTCTGAAGTCCAGATCCAAGGCCATTTCTGTCATCTTGCTCAAAACCTCAACAGCCATCATCCCAAAATCACTGAAGATCAAGACGTTTGTTCATTGCAGGGCTCCACAGCTTGCATAAAGGAATAAGACCCAACTGCTTTAAATGATACTACGAAAGTGTCTAGGTGGGTCAATATTCTCACAAAGCTGATATTTTCATATCATGTCCAGAAGATGGCAGTACAGACTTGTGTTGGTGAAATCATACATCCCAACCAGTGAGACTTACCCATGACCCCTGATGCTTAGGTTAAAGCAGCCAAGCCTGTCGCATCCTAAAGAGTCAGCGCCACACTGCAAAAGAAGAGTCATCAATGAGTTCCAAGGGAGAACAGTCGAACTTTATACAGTGTATGACTGCCCAAATGTGCCCTTCTCAGCATGGCCGCCCCATGTGCCCTTCCCAGCATGGCCACCCCATGTGCCCTTCCCAGCATGGCCGCCCATAGCAGCCTCACCTGCAACACGATGCAGGTGGGCTGATAGAAATCCACCACCTGCTTGATGACGGGCTGGAACAGTTGCCTGTAGCCTGTGAACAAAAACAGGAACATCTGCTGCACTGACAGACTGTTACCATGGTAACCACGATAAAGAGCTGCTCTTTGTTAATAGTGCTTCATTACCATGGTTATCATTAAAAAAAAAAAAAAAAAACATGTGGGGAGTGTCACCGCAATCACAAAAGTCAGGCCTGAGCATCTGCTGGAGTTAATCCTGCTGATCTTTTACGGGATTAAGCACCAAATGGACCCTACAGGACCGGCCCGGCCCAGAGGCAGGTCCTGGCTATACCACAAAACCACGGTGAACTCACTCTGATCATCAATGCCATCTCGGAGTGGCACGTTCAGGCAGTAGTAGCGGCCGCTCTCTGCTCCCACCTCATACATGTCCCCTGCAGGAAGTGTGCATTGTCAGCAATCTCGTGACCTCCCCCACCCCGGCTCCATTCTTGCAGCACTGTCGCACGGCCCCACCTGTTCCTGGGAAGAAGTAGTTCCCGTACTTGTGGAAGGACACGGTCATGACGCGGTCGGTCAGGTAGAAAGCCTCCTGAACTCCATCACCATGGTGAATGTCGATGTCGATGTACAGTACACGGGGGTGGTACCTGGGAGGGGGGGCACAGCAAAGCCACTTACCGACCAGCTTAATCACACCCCTCTCTACCCAGATAAATGTAATTAAAAGCTGTACCATCTGCACTCAGCATCTGAGGTGTAATTTATTCAGCTCTCGTTCAAATCTGGATCAGACTGTTTAGGAGTCTGCACCTCAGACAGTATTTAAACACAGTGTGTTTCCTGGAAGAAACCTCCGTCTCATGGTAACAACGCTGCCTCCTTATCTCCAGCTGAGGTGTGCCAAGTCCCTCATATCTCGGGCTGATTCACACATCATCATCAGAAAATGCTGCTTCTGCACCAAGCACCCAAACTAGCAGAGAGCAGACTGTTGCAGGTCTGCCCTGATGGGACACTAGGTGAAGTCCTTTTCAATCCATCCACTTGCTCTCTGCCTTAAACAAAACACATACTTGGCCCGCTATCGATTATAAAACCAGAAGAAAGACTTCCAGTGTCAAAAGCAGGCACATTTAGGGGCACAGACAGAATTGAAGGTGACACTGGTGGGTGGAAGGACATTGGGCAGAGGGCCAAGCAAGCGGTAGGGTGCTGCCTCCTAGTGACACATGCAAGCGGTAGGGTGCTGCCTCCTAGTGACACATGCAAGCGGTAGGGTGCTGCCTCCTAGTGACAAAGGGAAGCGGTAGGGTGCTGCCTCCTAGTGACAAAGGGAAGCGGTAGGGTGCTGCCTCCTAGTGACAAAGGGAAGCAGTAGGGTGCTGCCTCCTAGTGAAATGAAAAGATCCAGCAAAGTGATGTGGCTCACTTTAGCAGCTCCAGGATGCTGATGACAATGTCGTTAACGTAGCAAAATCCCGAGGCCTGCGAGCACAAGAGACATGATTATAGCGACCAATCACCAGCTAACACCAAAACACCAGCTAGCGGGCTTCCGGGGCTACCGCACCTCAAATTTTTTGGCGTGGTGCAGTCCTCCAGCCCAGTTGATGGCGATGTCACATATCTGGCAAAGAAAGCAGCTTGTCTATTAAGGACGATATGGCCACACTGCAGCAATGCAAGTGTGACTACACTCCTGTATGCAACAGCCGTCTGCCCAATGGGCTGCACCTCAGAGCAAGTTCCAAACGGTAATGTTTTCAAACCCCTCATACACTGCCTGGCCAAAAAAGCAGTCATTTAGTTGGACCACCTTTAGCTTTGATTACAGCACACTTTCATCGTGGCATTATTTCCACAAACCTATGCAAAAACTCTGGTAGAACTCCGTGGTGGCCAATTCATGTGTGAACATGATTGCTCATACTCTTTCACAATTCAAGCCTAATGATTCTAGCCACTGTCATCCTGAAATATACCTGTACTGTCAGGGAAGAAAAAACTTAATAGGGATAACCGAGTCCAGGGGTAGGCAACCCTGGTCCTGGGGTGCCGGTACCCAGCAGGTTTTCCATCCTACTTGATCTCTGATGAACCACACCTGATCTCTGGCAGATAGGAACTCATCAGGTAGAACAGAAAACCTGCTGGATACCGGCACTCCAAGACCAGGGTTGCCTACCTCTGACCTAATCATTCAGTAGATTCAAGTATTCAGCTGACTGCATTTTATTGCTGCAGAACGTTGCTAATGAGCCCAGACCGGTTCAGCTGACGTAAGCCCTTAGCATTTGGTCGTTTCAATTCAAACAGTGACCTATTTTGGTCAGGCAGTGTACAACTTGGAGCAAAAGCCGCTCAAAGATTCAGCTCTATTAAGGTAAATTTAGACCCCACTTCCTGGAACCTCGGCACGGTCCCCGGGTCAGGTCAGAGGAGACTGCGTTTTCTGCCTGTCTGTGTGACGATTTGCAGACAAGGGCTTGAGCACCCAGGCAGGCTTGTAAGTCACAGGTGCTCCTGTGTCTGCAAGTGTTGATGTTGTGGGTGCCGTGGTCATGTGTTGCTGCGTGTGCACATTTGTGCGGTGGTGTGACACACCTTGTGGTTCAGTTGCGTTGCTCCCTGAAGTGACGCCCCTGTGTACCTGGAACAGAACTCAAACAGGCCCGGAAACACCGGGCTGGGACAGAACAGGCACAGTGACTCTCAAGAACATGTCCTGCAGCAGAATCACAACCTGTACCAACAAAAATAGGACTGCAAGGTCTTGTATCCTTGCATAATTATAAAAAAAAAAGGTGGACAGAGCACCAGATTTCATGTACAAACACTACTGAATGAGTGATGTCATCAAAAAGAGACAATGAGCTCACTTCGTTCAGTCTGCAGAATGAATGCTGGCACCTACCAGTCATCTCCTACATTGAAGGTGTTGAGGCTTTTGGTGAAGCCCTGCATGTTGTTGGGGCTGACCTTCTGCAGGAAGTCGATATAATCCTCCGAGTGAAAGCGACACATGTCGTGCTGGGAGGCCTTGTATGGTTTAAACACCTGACAACCAGGCAGGGTGAAAATGGGGCGGAGCAGGGTGGAGACAGGGTGGGGATGGGGTGGAGCCAGTGCAGCGAGAGGGCAGAAATGGGGCGGAGCAATATGATATAACAATATTACTGACACATTCACAGACATTGTTCAACAGGTCTGATCAGAAATCAGTTTCTGGGGAAAAAAAAGGATTCGATTTGACTGTAATTTGTGTTTTATGGCAATACTATTTTACTATAGCTGTATATTGCCAAAACCTGAATTTTAAAATGCATCAATAGATTTTTCAATTATTTTGTCTATTTTAATTCTTTAACAGTAACAGATGTTATTTGGTCTGATGCACATTACGCATACCTGTATTTATATAAAGATTAATGCTTATCTGTCGGTACTAGACTATTATAACCTCTTCAATGTCCTATCTACAGGAAATTCAGTCCATGCAGTATTGTATTAATAAAACTTTAAAGTATATCTGATTTTATCATATCAAGCCTAAAATTTACAGCCCCAGCAGACAAACCACTTGAACATGTGATGTAAAAAGACAGCAGGTGTATGAAAGCAGATTACTGAAAATATACAGATTCATCTAAGGTCTTGCTGAGCATCTGCAGGTACAACTGATCAAGCATTTCCCCCCCCAGCTTCCTCCTTCACCTAAAGTGTGTTATACCATCACTTTTATTTGTGCTGTGTTGTACTCATTTCCATCACACCACTGTTGTCCTTACGCCATGTGTATAACAACTTATGTTATTCTTCTACCATGTTGTTGTTGTTGTTGTATGTCGTATAATTAAATGTCTATTCTGTGAATTTCACATTTGTCCAAATTGTAGCACTATACCTTCCTACTGTGAGGTTCTTGCCCCATGCCAAACAAAAACCAATTCCAGTGTATTTTAAGCTTGTGTGTAGAGGGAATAAGATCCTACCATCATCTTCTTGTAAAGGCCATAATGCAGAACGAGGCTGTGCGTGAGTGACAGGCGGTGAGGTTTCATGGGATGCCCAGCACCTTGGAGAAGAAATAAGTAGAAGATTGTTGTATAATGAAACTCACGGGATTTCGCGTCATTTTCAGCATACAGGAATGATACAGGAAGCCGTAACCCCCACGTACATGAACCCAGCACCACATCTAAAGGATGCCAGCAGTCAGAAAGACGAGGTGGGTCCCCTCCCACTTCGGGCGCCTCCATTTACCCAGCGAAGAGGCTGCTGTAAGCAACGCCCACATCAATGTCAGTGGATGAATCGGTCACTATTTATGCGCTGTATTAGCCCGATAAAGCTGCCTGATCGTCAAAACGATTTCACTGTGCAATATGCAGCCCGCTGTCCCACTAACAAACTCCTTGTGTGCAAATAAGACGACATCACACACTGGTCTATTAAAAGCAGAATCAAAGACACATCTGCAAAGGACCAGACATAGCCGATCGGCAGACTCAGAGGGACTGCCTAGTCAGATGGCTGCAAACAGAGAGAAAAGCCCGCTCGGTGAAGTGCTGTCTGCAGTAACCCTTCTCTATTTTGGGTTCAAATCACATCTAAATCCCGATCCTGGCTCTCTGTGTTAGCCAAATAGCCCCGGGCTATCCGAAAACTGTTAGCGCCGGCTTACCATAATGAAAGTTCCCGACATCCGGGTCGTAAAAGTATGCCGTCCTGTTCGTCATTACGCGAACGGTGAGGTTATTTCTCTGTCAGCGACTGTACAGCGTACGGAGATGTCCCTGAATCCAGCCGAACACAGGTATCTCTGCAGCTACCAGGCCGCCGCCATTGTGATCGCAGAATGGAATATGAATGCGTCATCAAACGTCGACGTCGAGTATGTACATGAGAGGGCGGTGGACAGGGGGATGACGTCAATTTAAAGGGCGAGTGCGGTGATATTCGGAATTAATTGCATGGTAATAGAGCATTGGTCAAATGCCTTGTAATGCGACTTATAACCATTATAATGCGACTGTGGTCCATGCAATAAATTATCTTATGCAACAATGAACCACACCGAATTACTTAGATAGGTATACCCCAAAAGAGAGTCATCTAATTCTGACATGTTATTGTGTTTAGATTTCATCAGTTAATTGAAAGTATATTTTATTGTATTTAATTGACTCGACTGTAGAATAGTCCATTACGCCGCATTGATTTGCGTGTCTCTGTTCAGCCATGATTAGAATTATACACATTCATTATAGGTGCCGCCGATTTAAATCGCAGGATATTATAATAATCCGTATTTAAACTAAAATAACTTTTGTTCTGTAGCCCACGTGGGGTGGAAATTGAGCTGTCCAGTTATATACCTATTTCAATCGGAAAAACATCTGTAAACTCAAATTCGTTGTTTTTCTGAACTTCTTCCTGTATAATTATCATTTTAGAAATTATAGGGTAGTAAGTATAGGTGTATAGTTTGTGTATTTATCCTTTATTTTGTATTTTTGTAAAATGATGCAACTGTATGTTTAACTCTAGCAATAATTTCTAAAATGCAAGGGATTTTAACATGCATCCATGTTTTTTTAGTTTTTTTTTTTTTTTTTTAAGTGTTTTGTAGACTATCATCAAAACTGTGAGTGTACCACGGGTAATTTCACTGAGGCTGTCGTCACGTCATTAACCCCGGCTATTTTCCCTTTAAATAACTTGGAAATTTCCTCTCCCTCCCTCCGTTTACTCCAGAGCAGCTCTCGGCTGGATCTCAGAGAGCAGCCTCGTCTCGATGGCCCCACACAGCAGCACAGGCGTTCGGCTCTGACATCCCGGTGAGTTTGAACTGCGCTCTATAGCGTTTGTGCGACGGGGCCCCTCCGAGGGTTAGGGGCATCTTGCGTTAATAGTCATCCTGAATTACCTTAATGGGGGGCAGGCTGGGGAGATCGGAGCGGTACCGCTGCGTACGCGGGCGGACCGCTCATCCTGCTTGTGCCGCAGCGAACGCATTTTCACCGCTCGGTTATTTGCGTCCTCGAAATGCAATGTCACCAGTAAGTATGAATTGCAGAAATAACACTGAGGGAAACGAGAGGACGCCGAATAGTCAAGGGCCGTGTATGATATGTTAAAACTGGCCGCCGTGCAATCTCCATCCTTTTCGGGTTGCACTCGATGCGGGATGCAAGGGCACATATTTGTTTTTTATATGCACGGTCCTGCTCCCTATCACCAGAGCCGCTGTTACCCCTTACATGAATGTAGATGAGGATGCAGCGTGCAGGTGCATCAGACCACGGTTAAAAAAAAGCAAATCCAAGGGCAGTCGTGTCATGAAATCTACCGTGCTGACCGAGGTAGAAACCGCACGGGGAGGTTGATTAAAGGAAAGGTCCATTTCATCACGGGAGCATTTGGGCGTTTAAGACGTGCGGTAAAATGTCACATTAGGTTAAATTTCACAAGAAGTATTATGCGAGCTAAAAAGCGGGAATATTTTTGCAATAGAATGACACGATAGATTAGATAGATACGGATATGTAAATTGTCTGTCGTACTAGTTTTGTGGGAGGTCATCTCCAGATCACGAAGTTGGCCGGCGAGAACCAACCCATATGAAGAAACACGAAACGTTCAGGCACAAGCTATCTTTCCGGTTTTCTCAGGATTAAAGGATATCTGGCTGAACTAATTCATTTTCATTAAGACCAGACTGTTTGCATTTCTAAAAACTCAGCATGGTCAAAGTTTTAATAAAATGTCATTTTAAAATAAGGTTATCTGCTTTTCCAAGTTGATTACTAGGGAAGAACACCAAACACAAGACATAATTCAAGTTAGTATAGGCCAAATAATGGTAACTGGATAAAGCTTTAAGGAAGATGGATGACCGGGCTGGGCTGTGCTGTGTCTCTGTGTATCTGGCCTGTAATCCGGCCCCTGCTTGGAAAATCCAAGGTCGGTCTCTGTCGGTGTCCATAATTCACCCGGAGATGTGTCGGTGTGAGAGGCGAGCCCAGCATGTCATGGCCGTCAGGACCCTCTGCTTTCTGGGCGGCTCCTGAATCTTATTTTATATCCGATCCACGGCTCCCACGGTCTGGCCAGGCGCTGTATAACACACGCTGTGTGATGGGCAAAAACGGCGCTAAATAGGCTAATTGAGGATAAAATACCACATTTCGTGAAAGGGAATGGCATCTTACTCCTACGCTATTGAATTTTAATGCAAAGGCACATTTGTGCCCGCATATCAAAAATATCTCTCCCAATATGTTCTTTGTGTACATAAATCGCTGATAGCTAATCTGAGAGTGCGGCAAACGAGGGCCTGATATTTAGTAGGAATTTATAAGACATCCCATCCGGTACAATTAAATACAAATGTTAAGCAAAACGCTGTCCTGCTCCAGTCAGGGCGAACAGATGCGGGCCCTTCCATCAGCTTCACCCTGGAATAATTAACATTTATTAAACAAGTAATCAAGGCTCATGGGCATTGGTGAACTGTAATTAATAACCGTAGGGATTCATCATTGCTATTCCCGACAATTTGATGTATAGACAATCTGTCAAACCCTCTGAGATTATCACTTGTCTGAGAACTCAGTACTAGAACTCGCTTCCTAAGGCCAGTAGGGTTACTGCTTGACTAAAAGCACCTCTGGCGCTACTTTAACATTGTTGCATATGGCATTTTTCATTCTTCGTTCTATGAGTATAAATGAGTTGACTGTCATCTGCGGTTACGTTTTGTTGCTGTTGCTCATGTTCGTATTTGAGGAAGTGAGATCAGCAGTGTTTCCGGGTTAAATACGGTGCTGTGGCAGTGTGTCAGGCTGCACTGGGGGTGTTATCAATCTTGTCATCCAGGTTCTCTTAGGTCTTGTTCCCGCAGCTCTCCAGGAGAATCAGCTGGACAGTCTGTGTCTCCAGTGTCTTGGCTGTAAGATGCAGCAACGGTTGTGGGTTCTTCCTAGAAGGTTTCAGGTCACGTAGCCCAGTCTACAAGTCAAGCTGTTGGGAGAGAAGGTTTCTGCAGGCTTGTTATGTTGCATATCCTACTACTGACTCACCTAGTAAGCTAAAGCTCAGTTTCCACTGGACATTTAACTTCCTGTTCATAACTTCTGTATAGTCACATTCACCACATTTGCACTCGGTGGCCAAATTATTTGGTCACCAGCAGCCTGGTCCTCCAAACAGCCGATCGCGTGGCTACATCTGAATACATACAGCATCCAGATTGGTGAAGAGGTTCACTTACTACCTAACTAATGGCACTTTCACTCTGCCACCAAGAACCAAGCCGTACCCAAGCCGAACTGCGAAGAGATGGTTTTCCATAGTAAATTATGCGAGCTGTACCTAAGCTGTACTTGCGCTGACATGGCCCTGCTTACTAACAGGGCCGAAAGCGTGACCAAACCGAGCTGGTTGGTAAAAATGTGCAGTCAAGAGTCAAGAAAGAACCAGTGATCTGTGTTAAGATGCATGGATGCAGTAGTATCACACATCGCTATTTATTGATGCATTCCCAAACTTTAAACTCGGAACTTGTAACTTTACAACCTTCTGTTTTAAAAAGTAGTATAGAATGGCTTAACAGAGTGGATTCATGATGTAAATTTACACAAGTGAATGCTAATTCCACTAACGTTTGATGCTGACATAACACAACGATTCTCAGACGTGCAAGCGGGTATTAGCACATGTAGTAAATCATGGTGTACGCCGCGTGAACAATAAATAGGCGTTTCTTCGGTCACATTTCACTGTCGCTCTCCAAGCTCAGCAATGCCTTTACCGAGCCGTCCCTTCTGCAGTGGAAAACCAAAGCAAGCTGGAACCGCACTCTGAACTAGTCTCTCTTCGTGGTACAAGTTTGGTATGGGCTGGGTCCTGTATGCCAGTGGAAAAGCGCCATTAGGGTCACAATGGCTAAGATGCCTGATGTAAGTGATTTTATACGTGGTGTGACTGTTGGTGTCAGGCATGGTGGTTTCAGCATCTCAGAAACAACCACCCTCATGCGGTTTATGTAAAATCACATGTGATGGATGTTGCTGCCTAGCACGCTACCTGCAGCTTGATTTCAGCATCCCTGATGTTGTTTTTGTAAGCTATCCCTGCTTGTTTCGGTTAGAGAGCAAAAAAGTGCAAAAAAATAAAATGCAGGAACAATACAATTGCACAGCAATTATCACTGTAATTATGGTTAAAGTGGAGTTAGCGATAATGGGTGTTAATTACAGCAAGGTGCTTGGGAATGTTTATTGACTCAAGTTCAGAAGGCAGGATTGGGGGGGGTTGCTGTTTTGGGCTCTGCCGCCAGGCCATTCAATGAAACAAAGAGCCATTCATGACGGCATTTCTCCGCTACACTACTAGCCAGTAGTGATGGACAGCTGAAGAAGATGCAACACAGGCGTTACTGTCACACCAGAAGTGTTGTTTGAGTGATAGGCATGTTTGGTGTGGGAGAACCCTGTGAAGTACCCACTACTGGCAGACGAGGGCCCTTTCAGGGGGTGCTGGTGGCAGACAGTGCCTGTACGCAGACTGCTGGGTGAGCTGTCCACTTTAATGATGAAGTTCAAGTTGGTTTTCTTCCCAAAAAGAGGAGATAACGATCCTGAAGGATGTGAGGAGAGCCTGAAGTGCAATACAAAGTGACCTTGAGGGCAACCTGAGACAACAGCCACGCAGGAAGGGAACAGGTTTTGTAGTCGATCGTTACGCAGTGCTGATAATATTTATATGTTATATCCTGCTGGTCAGTTCAGTTGTAATTATGTTTATTAATGGAACCGTTAAGCTTAACTGTAATAACTCCACATGAACGCATCTTTATTCAAATGCATGAACACCTAGTACTATCTGCCTTGCTTGAACATCTACTAAATAAGGGGCGCTGTAAAGGGGGGGACAGTTAGGATGATTCCACTGGCCCCTGAGCAACAGGGGCCTTAAAAATTTTGGAACATAGTATGATTGGTCAGGTTTTGGGGGCTCAATATGATATGCTTTCCTGCGGCCCGAAATCTCCAACAACACCCCTGTGGTAAATTAACATAATATAAATACTTGACATTTAGCTAAAGTTTTAACTGTGCACATTATATAATTTTAAGTCACTTTTCACAAGCTATCAATGGCATTAATATATATATGAATATATGTAACGGTATTTAAATCTCACAAACATCATTCTGATGACTGATTGTCAATTTCTGCTAAATGCGTGTAAACAGGCATCTGACACATGATACATTTAGAGGTGTAGAGATGTAAACATGGAGGTGTCTGATTGGCAAAGTGTTTGGGGTATATAAACTGGTATCTGATTGGTGAATTGTATGGTGCATAATCTGTTGGTTTTGTTAGTGTGTTGGCCACTATATTCACTTCTTAACTTGGTTACCTGAGACTGCCTGGTCCTTTACTGGTCCACAGAACATGAAGCCCCTCTGGTTGAGGAGCTCATCATAATGGCTGCTGTCTACTGACAGGTATGTCTTTCTTTGAAGATCTGCTTGGAGACCTTCTGAGCATGTTAATGCATTCAGTCAAACAGACATCACGGTTGGATAGTCAACAGGTGCAGAGAGTCGGACATGGAAGCTGAGGGATTAGATGTGTGGTGTGGAACATTTTGCCAGCCCTGAAGCTTTTGGGTGTGTGCCTAGCCGAGGTCTGCTCCTCATGCATGTTCATCCAGATAAAGGTGGAGTTTGCATACCAGCGCTACATGGGACCCCTGCCAGCTGTTATCTGCTCATAACAAGAAGGCCCAGATGGAGAAGAAAGAGCCTAGCGCTCATTGAAGGGCCCAGATAAAACAGAGTCATACTCCTTCCCCACCTCTGTGCAGGTCCCACTCTGCCAGGAGTACCGTGTGAGCGAGCAAGAGGCCGATGACAGACCAGGTCACGTCAAGCGTGGGGGAACCCCCTCCCCAGTACATGATCTTCCTCCTGGTCTTCTTCTTCTTCCTCACTGGGCTTCTTGGCTTCCTCATCTGCCACATGCTGAAGAAGAAGGGTTACCGCTGCCGCACGGGCGAACCCGAAGACGAGGAGGAGGGACAGGACAAGGTGGCTGCCAACAACGGTAGGTAATGTTCCGGAGACTTGGACTTGACTAGGTAGCTGCACATGGTGAAGGCACTTTCTGAACTATGATGTCATCACATGATACAGAAAAGGCAGCAGGCTTCCAAGCAGTATCATTTACGTAAACATCCTACATGTGTCAATCGTCAGTCATGTTCCCAGCATGCTTAGGGGCATCTGAACTGTGGAGTAATAGGAACAGTTTTTGTGATACTCACTTTATTCACTCTCCTTATGAACTCAGAGGATGGATCTGAGGAAAACCAGGACACAGTGGAACAAATCCTGAAGTGCATCATTGAGAATGAAGGTACAGACCTGTGTGGATTTGGTGGACTGGGAGACAGGTTGTTGATGGCTGTAAGCTCTCAGTTAGGTTCCACGATGGCATATCAGACCCATGCCTCACACATCCCTTGAATATGAGCTCAGGTCGACATTTTCAGTGGCAGTATCCTGTCATATTAGTCAAGGTTTCTGGCATGATTCATATCTTATGCCTAGGGGTATGCTGTCATAATGGAGGCAGCATTTACCATCTGTTCATGCAGAATTTAAGAACACCCAGTTTCTTGTTGGGCTCTACAAAGGTGCTGTTCTTCTGTGAAGAGAAATGTAAATAAGCCATTTTCTTTTCCTCTCAGCAAATATGGAAGCATTTAAGGAGATGCTGGGGGCCCAGAATGTTTGCGAGCACGTCGATGCCAGGTATGAACCTCACGCAAGCCTGCATCAGCCACATAGGAAATATCTTCAAGGTGATTCCACGCAGCAGTGCTGGCCAACCCATTAGGTGACATAGGCAGCCGCCTGGGGCTCCAGTTTCTGAGGGGGCGCTGACTTAGTCAGGCGATTACACTTTGTCTCAGACAGGGGGCGGCAGAGGTGAGGTCTGCCCACGGCTCCATGTGGGATTCAACTGGTACTGGCCCACAGGATTTATACAGGATTAATCTGTTCAGGCAATATCAGACACATCCAAAGAATGCTAATTTGCATTTAACCTAAACCAGGGATGGGGACTAAGACTAATAAATCCAAACTGGACGTTGTCCAGATACATACCTGTGTCACTGTGCTGGGTGTGTTTCCCAGTTTTTATGGGATTTAAAAATGCTGTAAAAGGCAGCTGTTATACTTTAGCTGTTATTCTGTATTCTTCAGATCTCAATGCCAGCATGACTACGTGGTTGTGCTGACATTAGATTTACGCCTTTTCATTGAGATGCTCTCATTCTAAACCCAGGCTTCGGGCCCTACGCCAGGCTGCGCTGTCGCTCCACCCTGGATTCTGCTTGTCAGATAATTACTGAACTCCTGTTACCTGGCTTAGGAGGCCTTGAATCTTCGTGACTGCTTGGCAGGCTGATGATAGAGGAATCACCTCAGGCAGGACCCGCAGTGATCAGCATAGGGATGGTGCTCACTATATCGGCTGATAGCAGTTTCAGGAAACTTTTAAAAACTGGCACTAGTGACATTCTGGTTGAGAGCTGTCAGTCTGAAATACTGTTTATTACAACATCGATAGCAGCAATTATGATGGCATTATCAAATAAGGACTATGTATTTCTGGTACTAACAGTTAAGGCAGCTCATGAATGATAAACTTTACTGATCTCAAGGGAGCTTCTTGAAAGCACGGTTGGCCTATATGGCCAATTAAACCAGTGACCCTGGCACTGTTAGCGTCACACTCTAACCCAGGGGTGTGGAACCTGTTCCATGGAGGGCCAGTGTGGGTGCGGGTATTTGGGATGACCTCTCAATCAGCCAATAATAAAACTGTGGTTCTCAGCTCCAGTCCTGGGGACCCTGTTATTGGCCTATTTGGAGGCCATCCCAAAAACCCGCACCCACACTGGCCCTCCATGGAACCGGTTCCCCACCCCTGTTCTAACCAGTTGACCTAGCTGGCTGCCTTAAGTTTGAGACAAACTGAATTCTGGCTTAGGCCTGAAGAGAACCTTTTCCACCAGGATTCATTTCTAGGTTTTCAATTCTCGGTTTCCTCGAAAAATCCCTGCCATTATCTCTGATAGGCTCTAATAGTAACCAGGCGGTGTTTGGTGTGGATTCCTGCCCCTGTACATGTGGTAAATTTGCACTGTAAGAGTTTGCAGCTGCTAACCTGAAATATGCTAAACCTTTCAGTCAAGCTCCTCACGCATCCGCTCTACAGCCATTAAGCCACTTTCCAGCTGAAAAGCACGGCTTTCATGCCTCCTTTTAATCCCTTTGGCAGAGTTTCAAGGGCAAACATACCGCTGGTTAAAGTAAAACCTTAACTACATCGATGCCAGCATCACGTAGGTCTCATTTGTGGAGTCCAGTAACCCCATGGTTCCAGCAAAATGGAATTGGCACAAAGAACACAGGGTCCTTGGCAGCATGAATCGAAGGGCTGAACCATTAACTGACAAATCTACCTGCCTGTCTGTGTGCCACCATGGGACTCCCCCCCAGTCAACTGTTGAATAAGTGGCTAAGATGGTGGCCTTCCACTGTTGGAATTGGGTTCAGCTGTAGCTTCTACAGTCACCAGCCTACTGTATGGTACAATAAAGGGTCCTCGAACACTCTGCAGACTTCATCAGACGGTTGTGTTCTTGTTCTTCTGATTTGTCTCAAGTTAGCCTATGAGTCACTGTAGATGCCTCCTGAATTTTCTTAGGGTTATAGATGGATTTTTTTCACTGGCCATGCTGGCATGGCCCCTCCCCCCAAAGGAAAGGCAGACTTTGACTCAAAGATGCCCAGACACACAAGCAGATGTACACCTCCAGCTTGACATACACCATCAGTTTGATGCTGAAATCGAAAGTAGCATGTTGAGGAGAAGCACGAGATGACTGCCGATCTGGTTCGATACCCCCGATACATGTCAGCTGAGCCTCTCTGACCCCCGTGCTCCCGCCTCACTCGGTCCTAGCTGAGCTGGAGGGGATGAGTGTGGGAAGCATCCTGCCTGCTTCACCAAAGCTGCTACCATGTGGATTTGGCTGCCTGTTGGGATTCCAGACACACATTCCTGTCCTTAAGGGGGGGGTGAGGGGAACATTAACAGTAGGACAGGCGTCTACAGAATGTTTCCATCCTAAACATCCTACGTTCAGTTGCTGTGGCACGTCGTGATAATGGAATTGCCCCCATCCCCAGGTTGATGCGCAAGGACAGCATGGGGGGCGTCCCGCCTCATCACCACACCGTTCATTCCGGCATGGACCGCAACTCCTGCCATCTGTGCGCTCAGGGCCAGTCCAAGAAAGCTCGGCGCCGGAGCCGGGTAGCACGGTTCAAGGCTCGGTCGGGGGAGCAAACGGTCTTCTCAGTGGGCAGGTGGGTCACGCATGGTCACGCTGGAGTGACTGTGGCATGGTTATGTACAGTACGACAGGAAGTCTGTGATTTGGATCTCTTCGTAACACCGACTACATTTTGGTCTGATTTGCAGGTTTCGTGTGACTCACATTGAGAAGAAGAACAGTATTCCAGGGGCCCCCATCTTCCCAATCCCTGAGTCCAGCGAGAACACAGAGCAACAAAACACCGAGAAAGGCCCCCCGGCCAAGCGTCTGGATGTGTATGACCTACAGAAAATGTTCAAGGGGGTCAACCCAGAGGCGACTAATGGTACACTTCCCCCAAAGGGCTCCCTCCCGAATCCAAAGAGGAGCACCAGCGATCCGGCCACAGTCAAAACAAGTCAGGGGGGAACGGAGCACAAAGCGGAGACTCCCGCCAATCAGGGAGATGACACAGATGTGCCTACGGACCCTGAGATGATCTCCGACAAGGGTTCACCCTGCGTAGTGGAGTCAGACAGCGGAGCAGCCGACGCGGAGGATTTGGGGATCCCCAGGATGGGCCAAGTTAGGACACGGGAATTCTGTGTGGTGCGGACAGGGGATCCCCCGGACGAGGCAGCACAGGGCGAAGATGGCAGGGATGACATGGTAGAGATGGAGGACATCAAGGACTGCCGGGTGAGCCAGGGTGAGGAGAGTGCAAGCTCCACCCGTGAGCAGAAAAGGAGGTCCGTGCACACGCAGCTGAAATGGTGAGGCGGTGCCGTACCAGTGTGGGGGATCGGCAACCTCCAGCGGGTCAGCGTCTGCTCCTTACATAGCTTTGGCGGAGATATTTCCCACACCCGGACTATCTGAGAAGCACCGGCATAGGAACATATTAACGGTACACAAAACCACAGTCATAACTAAACCTCAGCCATCAGCCACTAACGCCAGTTTGCGGCACTGACCTGCTCGCTCCGTTCCTCAGGAAGCAGGTTCATAGTAAAAACAATAGTAGAGCCAGAAACTCCCCAAGGCTGCATGACTGCATCCAGACCAGGAGATGATTATCTAAATGTAACGTGTACTGATGTCACTCCTTGGTTTCACATTGACAAATTCCCTGGTGCAATGATTTACTTCTTTGGTTCTGACTGGGCCTTGACCACTAGTTACTGAGAGCTCCCTGCACATCTGCATTAGTCGTCATGCCAAGTGTCCCTCATGTGAAGAAAATAACCCCCGTTACCTCTTTACCTGTACCCAATAGCCCCCGCGAGCCTTCCCACCACTTCAGACATCATAAAACATCTCCCCCTCCCACTGGACCAAAATGGGGCACATTTAGAGACCACACCCCCAAGGTGAGATGGGCAATTAATTTACAACAGATATCTGGAGTTTTGCAGCAAGGGTAGATGAGACCACACCTGGTGAGAAGCAGAACTGCCGCTTCCACGCCCTGGGTCGCCCTCATCCTGCCACCCCGCGCTTTGCCAGCCCTGTATTACTCTTACTCGTCAGCCAATTCTGCAAAAAAGACTGCTGAAAAAATGAATGTATAGTAGTGTGGAAGCAGAAGCCAGAATTCCATGTGGTTTGGGTAAGCTTCATTATGGGTGAACCACGCTAACTCCCAGTAACATGACGAATACGCGATAACGGGTCCTATACGTGCTAACTGCCATGTAAAGTATTATAGTCGCCACCCAAATGGCTTCCTTCTCTGCATTGTAAAGCCTATATGTCTGTAGCTTAAGTAAGAATCAGGCTTTGCCATGTCACATGGTATGTCACATGGTATGTCACATGGTATGTCACATGACATGACACATTCTGCACTTTGACCTTTCCTGTACTTCACACAAGAGGCCTCACACCCATGTCCTGGACACCACAATTGTGGGCTCCAGGAGGGTTCTGGAACATTCTTCCCCTGCCCCATGTAAACTCTGTCCCTTGGCTTCGTTGGGAAAAACAGCTGCTGTAAGCTCACGTCATACCAAATCGAAGGATACAACTTTGGTTGTCTTCTTTGCACAGAAAACTTTTTAGAGAGAATTTATGTGATGTTAAACTAAGTTAAACTAGCCATCAACTGTACCTATTAATTTATATTATAGCTACATTGAGGAGGTTCAGGAACATATTTATATCCAAGACGAAGTATATAGAAACATAACTTTGTAAAAACATGATGCAGATTACTCCCTATTCAGCACCATCTCATGTAATTAAAGCGATATCTTCTGTATGAGCATCACGGATCAATCTAAGAGTTTTATCTTTAGGAACTTTCTAGGATCAGTGTCTTGCATGTGTTGTCCAGAAACGTCTCACCAGCAAGGACACATTACCGTACATGTCTGGGTAAGGTTATGCTGCAAAGCACATCCACGATTTGAGAAGGAAACGGGACACGGTGCATGCAGACAGTGCAACTGGGTCCCTCTTCTGGTTGGGTCCATGGGCTCAGGGTTCCCAAAAACCACGCCTTGAGCCATAAACTATGGTACACGAGCCAAAGTTGTTTACCATGAGAGCACCATATAGCTGCCTGTGTTTGTGTGGTAACCATAGCAACTGCATTGCACATGTGACATTGGCAGACTCCATGTGGAATATTTGTAGGAAGACCAAGACTACAAATTACACCTCTCTATTAAACACACATCTACTATATGTTTATTATATATACAGACACACCTACCTATAAACTGTTAAGTATCCTCAAACCTGGAAGTACAACTGGACAAAAATTGTCCAGAAATTTTGAAGAATAAAAATTAAAGCACTGCATTTTTCTTCGTCCGTTATTCCCACCGCTTCGGAGCCCTGTGTTCCCACCCAATGAACTAGACTGCCTGCTGGTCGGACAGGAAGTGTGCAGATGGCGCCCCCGTGCTGTCAGCCCTCTGGAATGGCTGCTCTGGCTTTTGAGTTTGATCATGAATATCATTTACATAATAACTGGGCAGCACTGGTGTGTCTCAGCATCACTACTGGGTCCTGCAGTGTGTGTGTGTGTGTGTGCGTGCGTGCCTGTGTGTGTGTGTGCGTGTGTGTGTGTGTGTACGTGCCCTGCGCTGGACTGCCACCCTGACTGCTGTGCTGCTCCTTTTCTTCTAGGCATAGGCTTTAGGTTCAAGCTTGATCGCTGTTTGAAATGACATCAGTCACTCATAAATTTAGATACATTATAAGTTTTAATAATCTTACATTTTACAGTTTACAATAAAAACATGGACGTCCCTTTAAATTACTTAAGAATTAAACAAATGTTAATAACACAATATGGCTTTAACCTGGAAATACTTTATCCTCTAACACACAGAAGACAGGCTTTTCTGGCATTGGTGGCCAGGTGACAGACCAATGCTGGTGTTCAGCAGATCCTCCCAGTCAGCACACTGCTGTGCCACGGGTCGTGGGGATGGGGTCTCCCTCAGAACCAAGTCGGCATACCCACAGGAGAGACCTAGGAGAGATTCCCTCCACAGGGGACTTCAGCTTCAGCGGCACAGATATGGAAATAGCGGAGGGGGCCTGCTGTGGGCCGGTGCAGCATAGCCAGCCTCGGCCAGTCGGCGGGGGATGGCGACCCCATGGCGGTCAGTGTCCGGGGGACTGCCTGTGGACAGGGGGCAGCGGAGGTGCCCTGGCCTAGAGGAGGTGAAAGACGGTTCACTCCACATGGGTGAGCTGAGCCTCAGTGAGAAGGCACCAGCCAGTTGGGCCGGGCCGGGCACACAGATGCAGCACACAGCTGCGAACGGTCGGCTGCTGAGAGGGGCACCCAAATGTGAAAGGGCGGCGAAGATAGAAGGTAAACAAAATACACACCGGCCTGATCCTCCTAGCGTTGAGGTCGGGGGAACTGTGGGCACTGCTGACACCTGGTGGGGGGTAAAACAGGAAAGGAATGAGGCAGGGGGGATTAAAAAAACACACTGTTTAGATGGGGTCATCGCCTGACTCATGGGACTGGGGCTCCTTACCTCCTCGATTCTCCGTCAGGAGGTCATGCACTGCAGCCAGGCGGGCCTCCGGGTCAGCGGACCAGGACCCCGGGGCCGAGGCAGAGCAGTGCTTGGTGTACTCCCCAGGGGCCGGAGGGGAGAACAGGGGAAGCGTAGGAACAGCTGAGCACTGCGTGAAGGGTGCAACCAGGATGACATTTCTCAGATACAGGAATTATTTCCACCAATGCGCGGCATCACGCCAAGGACAGCCGGCCTCCTCCTTGCTCTGCCCAGCACCATCCGTAGGCTTTTACCTCATCCTCTCCATCATCCTCCTCTTCTGCGCCCTCCCCCAGCAGCTCCACCATCAGCGACGGGAAGACACCCACGCGGCCGTCCAGCTCTCCTTCCCAGAAACCGTCGTCAACATCGCCGTGACGACAGCGCCGGAGTCGGATGAGTGCCCCCTCCTGGAAGGAGAGCTCTTCCACGCTCTGCCCGTGATAGTCGTACAGCGCCCGTACCATCCCTGTGAGGGCCAGATTGTACCGTTACAGCCCCGCCTCCGTGGGCCAATCAACAAACAGAAGGTTGGCGCCAGACGTCTGCTCATGGCAACAACAGATACATGCGCGTGAGGCAAGCATCAAGCTGTCCAATCCGTACACAGGACCAAGGGGCACAGGACACCAATCTAATCCTTCCTTTGGGTGCATGACTGAAAAGGGAGCCACCGTGAGGAAGCTAATTGCCCCAAAATTCTGTATCGCAAAATCAAGACAGACAGCCTGTGAATGGTAAACAACCCAGCTGTCAGAGCAGCTAAATCTGGGCGCCTCCATCCCTCTCACTGCTTTCCATGTTGTAGCCTGGGCTGAGTAGCAGCAAAACACCAGGAAAATTCACACACTCCTTTTGACATATTTATTATCCTAGTGTACAGGTCCTTCTCAAAAAATTAGCATATTGTGATAAAGTTCATTATTTCCTGTAATGTACTGATAAACATTAGACT
>JAODLD010000002.1:27636622-27648843 GCA_026781065.1 Mormyrops boulengeri | reverse complement strand
CTAATGTTTATCAGTACATTACAGGAAATAATGAACTTTATCACAATATGCTAATTTTTTGAGAAGGACCTGTATTATGCTCCTGGCTGAGTACCAGGAAGGGAGTAGCAATGAATAGATTTCACCACTAGAGGGACCTTGAGATAGTAGAAACATACCCCCAGAGTGCAGGGACTGCTCCTGCTGCCTCCAGGGGAGACTGGGGGATGATTCACAACTGCTGATGGATGAGTCCAGCTGAAGGTTCTTTGGCAACAGACTCGAGACAGAACCCTCTGCTGGCCACTGCAGGTATCTTTCTGGTACGTAACCTTCTTGGCCAGCTGCGTTGCGTGCCTGTGGAGGAGTGAGGGAAAATCCTGGTACGAGAAGGTTCCTGGCAACCTGAGACCACCAAGATTATATCGTACAATCTCTAAACATATACAACTAAGGGCAGTTTTCCAAGGGCATTTATTCTGAAAATGCCACCTTCTCATCAAGATTTTAAGAGCAGTCCAAGGAAGTAGGTTCTCTGTTGACTGTGTGTGTGGGGGGGGCACTTTATTACAAACCTTCAGCCAGTCCTCCACATCACCATCCTCAATGACCTGTAGCTCCTCCCCCTCTGTGATCGACAGCTCGTCTGCCTGGGAGGCCTGCAGGGTTTCACCACACCACAGACCTGCAGCTGGACATTTCTCTGCATTCAAGTCAAGAAGGAGGCGCTGTAGCTGGAGAAGTGGCACTCACCTGGTACGTGTAAAGTACCCTGCAGGAAATGGGAAAGCTGCAGGGGGCGGTGTCGGCCCCCCAGTCTGAGAAGGCATCGCCGTTCTCGTCAAAATCCTCAAAGTCTGTGAACTCGAAATCATCCTCCTAAAACAGGAAGAGGAAGATGTGGCGCAAACATGCGCCTTGGGTTACAAAAAATATTTATGACATAAGGAACACAGGCAGATAGAAGTACGATTTCATATCTAAATGCAAGCTATTGTGTTCCACCACCAGGGGAAAAATCTAGAAAGACAAAAACAAAAGCAAGATACCCTCTGTTTATTCCGTGAGTCATTCACATTCCTTTAAGCATTCAGCTGCTTGCAGATCATGCAGAGAATAAGCCACCCCCATTTTATCAGGCTAAACATGGACATGCTCTTAATGTGAAATAGTAAGTTTAAGTAAACTCCATTCTGTCCAATCAGAGCTGGACACCTTCTGGACGGATTCACTTAACGTACAACAAAAGTGCCTGTTTGGAAATGGGAAATCTCTGCATCTCCCCCATGCCCTGCTGCCCCCGTATGACCTTTGACCTGTCCCACGGGATGATGGGAAACACAGACCTCTGCGGCAGGCTCCCCACTGGACTTGCGGGCCTCACTGAGCCTCCTCTCCATCTCCAGCTCCTCCTCGGCCTGGCTCATGGCGCTCCTCACCACGGGCTCCACGTCCACGCCCGCCTCCGTGAGCAGGGCCAGCCGGGCCTCCGCTTTGACGCGGCTCACCTGAGGGGGCAGCGGCCAACACGCGAGTCATCAGCCACGCCTGACACCAGGGCTACGGCTCCAAGAAAAAAAACACCACACACACCATAAGCTGTTATGTTTAAAAAAAGAATGAACAAATACTACTTTCTAGGAATGAGACAACAGAGCAAGATAGAGGATGGATATGAGCTGCTTTCCTTGAAGTCTGGAGAAAAATACCCTGAAGAAAAGGTCAAAGTGGAAGCCCAGGCCGGTGTGGGTGGGCTGACTGCGTGTCCTTATCTTGCTGGGGGCCTCCACCCCCGTGAATGTGCACATTCACTCACTGAACCCCTGGCAGTCGAAAGTCAGCACGATAACGCTATTTCCACACATGACGTGTTTCACAGCCAGAAGGATGTGGCCGGACTCACCCGAGCTTTCCTCACACTCTCCTTCACCTCCTCCATCTTCCGCTCCACACCAGCCCCTGCCTCGTCCTCCTTCAGTTGGGCGCGCCGCCTTTCCAAGGTCTGTAGGGCCTATAGCGCACAGGCCAGTCAGGTTTTTTGCCCCCCCTCTCCCACCCCGGTCTCTTTCCCAGGAAGGCCAATACTCACCCTCTCCCCATGAGCTATGATCTTGTAGTCTTTCGCAGCCTTGGTGGCCCATTTCTGTGCCTCCTTGTCCAAGCAGCTGTCATCTCCCGGGGAGGTGCTCAGGTGCTGCAGGGTACTCACCTGGACAAGGACAGGGGGCACTCACACGTCGCCGTGCTCCTGCTGTGCACAAATCTGCCCAGAAGTCCCCGGGAACTACCATCTGAGTTTAACAACTTGACAAGTTACTCACAAAAGTAATCCATTACAGAGAGTTCAGGTCCAGAAAGTACAGATCTAGAACAAGGTTTTGTTTCAACCAACCAGTTGAGTATAAACAGTCACAGTGACAGAGTACTCAACTGCCTGACACTGCTGTTTCGTGGTCTAACCAGTTAGCTGAACCCCTTGTTTAGTACAGACCAGGTTACCCTGTTCCTGGTTTCTTTTTCTTGACAAACCTTGACTGAATAAATATGATGATTTTGACTCATAAGTCACTGATTAGAATGTTCTGTAACTTTCACATAATAAAACAAAACTGTTAATCTGGGAACACCTGAAACTCAAATTCAGTCAAGTGATGATTCATCATTAAGCAGAAAATGATTTCAGATGATTTTTTTTGCTTCCATTTGTTCTTCTCTACACAATAAGTCAGCACTTTTTGACTGCTGATTTGGCGGATCTCCTAATCAGCTTTACAGCTGGAACAAAGTCCAGCCAGTGTGGCCACAAAGAGTCACCAAGAGGATGACAGGGCCAACGGGGAAGTGGGCTACCTCGTCGCCAGGTACCGCTTGGAAGTGGACCTCCCAGGAGCGGCTGAAGGTCGGGGTTTCTCGCAGGAAGATCTGGAGCTCCTCCTCGCGGGTCACCTGATGAGAGAAATAGATTCTCCTCACAGAAGTGTCCACGGTGTCACAGAACATCACAGTGCGAGGACAGTGCAATCTGGCAGCTCCTCCTACTCGGCAAACAGGAAAGCGGGCAGCATTCGGGTCCAGCGGAAAAGCCAAAAAAACACCACCAGAATAACAGAACCGCCAAGTCACTTTAGCTCTTACATTTAACATAAACTGACACCAGCAATTACCTCCACAAAAAAGTGCTTAAAGCTCAGTTGGGTATGAACAGCACTTAATGAGGTGTAAAGCATTACGGCCAGCAAACCACAAACACACTCAGAATGTGATGTATTTCCACCCACACATCTAGAATTACACTGGAATACTTAATCTGCTTTCACTACCTTCACTGAGAGCAGTTTCTGTGGAGGGAGATGTCCAGACAGCACCAGACAAAGCATTCTGCATTTACACCATCTTGGGGCTGGATAGTACATGGGATAGGGTTGATGTTTCTGGGGCACCACTCAATCAGCACCAGAATCAGAATCTTTATTGCCACACGGCCAAAGCCAGTGGAAATTTGTGCTGGCACAGCACAATAACATAACAGACAATTAACAACTATGGTATAAACAGACAAAGAATAAATACAAGACACAAGATACCCAATGGAGAGACATCAGTGCAAAACACAGTGGTTTGTGCACAATGATATACAGCACAATGATACAGGCACAATACAGGCAATATACACTCATGCGTAAAAGGGATACACAGATAACAGTATATATCAGTAGCAGCAAAATTTTTTGCGAAGCAAACTATAGACCAGTGGTTCTCAAATTTTTTGATCAGATTTTTTCTTCCAAGTCTGAGGTCCAGCAATGAATTAACGATACCTTTCAATACAGACAACAGAATACAACCAGTGGCGCAGATAGGATTTTTGAATTGGGGGGGGACCAAGCTTAGCCAGGCAAGCGCCGCTCAATTTCATTCACCTCTAGGAACGGCGTCAGGGAGCCGGGCCAATCAGCAGAGGGAGGGCTGAAAGCAGTAACGCTGAATTCAAACGATGCACTCTAGCACGTATCATATGTCACAACCAAACTGTAGTGATTGGTTGAAGCAGAAAGTATCTGCCACCGTGTAATGAACACATGTCAATTACTAGGGTTCACAAAGTGAAATGATGTGAAAGGGGCTGATGCATCAGGCTAGACCAAGCTGTCAGGATTTCAACTGTACCGTAATTAGAACTAGTGCTTACATTTTGTGCAATAAAGGCCTTAACTGGTGCTTAATTAGTCTATTTGTGTAATTTAGGCCAATGGTTTGCAATAAAAAACAATAAAAATGAGATACTTATTTGAAACCACAGAGCAACAATGAACACTGTCAACAAAGTCCTACTTGAGAAACACTACTCATACAGGATAAAGAAATACTGTTGATACTGTAAGGGCACTACTATAATAAGATGAAGCCCAATCTAAGATATGTGAACGTCCTGTCCGTGTGTGAACGGCAGTCCTGAACAGACGTCTCTTCGCTCATTTTCCTAACGAAACGTTGCTATGCTCGCTCGATTATGCACGGAGAGTCAGATTAATCTGCGTCAAAACTGCCTTAACACATTAACGCTGACAGCACTAATTTTAACATTAGCATAATATCGATACTCTAGAAAGGCATTCATATTTAACCTGTTGTAAGTTAAACAGGCAACAAGTAAGGGATAGCCTACTTACATCGTTTGGTTTTTGAAAAAACGCTGTAATTGATTTTTGCCTTTTCGTTGGCTTCATCCTTCTATTCAATCCATCAGATGGGCCTAGTGGTCACTATGGTTACTGCTACAACTTTGACAGGCACCGATGAGGCAGCTCGTACGATTCAGGACCCCTTAACAATAACAAAAACACAAGAAGTGCTGCTAGGAGCTTGAAGGTAGCCGTAATAAAGCATGTTCAGATTTTCATTTGATGTGTCAAATAAAATGTTTCAGTCCCTAAAACAGGAGTATGAGTTATAGCCAGTGTCAGGGGCAGGCTCCAGGAATGTATCAATGTTGACGGAGGACATTTTGAACACTTAAGACTAAACATGACCCAATCAGTACTGTAAAATATAAACTGCATACTTTTTAAAATAACCTTGCAAAATAGAACCTTTACTTTATGAAGGGGCCTATAACAAGTTATGTGTATGCAAAGTTTGGTGGTTCTACATTGTATTTTTGTACTTCAAACCACATTAAGTCTTTTTAAACATTTTGATTCGTAAGATGCATTACCGGCTGGATCCGGATTAAGTTGTGGTTTGGTCCACATCCGGACCGTGGAGATACCTGCTCTAAGTGGACAAAATATTATACTATATAATTATTAAAATATTCATTATGCTGTAGTCCTAAACATTTTCCATTGGTTCCTAGTTTCAAATTGAATGTAGCCCAATTTTGCCTACTTCCCAAGTCTTCCGCTGTGTAACTATTAACCTTGTAAATTTATGAGTAGAAAGTGAGGACAACAAAAATAATGTTTTGACCGTTTTCAACAGGTGTATCGTTTTCTGAAATGCAATCATTATAGAAATACAAATAAAATTAATGGAGTGACTTGATTAAAACATGAGTGGGCTACACAGCTTTACATTAGTGTTTTTCTTTACATTACAAGTGCAACACAAACACACCAGTAAAAGCCAAAACATCGCTATAGCGGGAAAGCACAACTGTAAATTCCCTATAGTTTCCTCTGTTGTCAGAGCTTTCGTTACCGTTGTATCTCCTAAATGCCAGCTATTTTCTTCCGAAGAATTAAATCGCATCAATCGATCAATCAATTTTCAGAACCTCACGGTTTTTCCTCCCTGTGTCGTCGTGTTTGGCTGACGGGAGATGCACGCCTTTGTTTAAACTATCAATCAGCACTAGAGCTGCCACTTTCCATCTGAAGAAATAAGGAAAGCCACAACGATAAAATATCCTGGGGGGGATTGATCACGCAGCCCAAAAACATGGGAGAAATAATGTCCCATATTGGTTCAAAACAGGATACAGCATCTTATTTTTCAGTAAATATACCAATTCCTTGTTCATAAAGCGACAAGGAAAACCGCGGAAAACAAAATATTTTTATTTTATTTTATTGATAGTTTATCTCGAATGATGGTCAAACATGTGTCAGTCATATATGGGTCAAGAAAGTGCAGGAGTGTGGATCATTGGAAAGATAAGACACGCTCCTGCTTCACCAAATGGGTTTAAAAATGTGTCATATTCCATAATTACCCAATCAACTACTAGACAGAAGGTGCAGAGAAATACATTGAAGTATACACCAGTGAGCGAAAACATTATGATCACCCCCACACAATACAGATGACGTTAACTATCTCGTAAAAATGGCATTCATTTTGAATGTGGAATAAATGGGCAAAGATTAAAATCGGAGTGACCGAGGGCCAAATTGACATGGGCAGGCGACTGGATCAGAGCACCTCTGAAACAGCAAGGCATGTGGCGTGAGTACCCACTGAGTAATCTGAAGAGGTAAAAACCACAAACTGCCAATAAGCCCTTGTTACTCAGGTCTTTACCATTTCTACTGTTTTCTACTGTTTGTCAACCATGAGCAGCAAATGTTCGCTTACCATCTAATATATCACACACCTTGACACATTCCGGTTTTATGAGATTATTTTTTTATGAATTTGAAGTTCATTTTAACAACCCAAGGACAGTGTTGTTTTGCACAATACAGATACTCTCCAGGTTACGATGATCCGTGTTACAGTATTTCAACTTTACGATGGGTTAACGTTTTTCACTTTCTTTCACTTTCACTTTCATTCAATATATTACATGAGATATTAAACACTTTATTATAAAATAGGCTTTGTGTTAATGGTTTTGCCCAACTGTAGGCTAATGTAAGTGTTCTAAGCATGTTTAAGGTAGGCTAGGCTAAGCTATGATGTCTGTTACGTTAGGTGTACTGTATTAAAATGAATTTTTGCCTTACAATAGGATTATCGTAAGTAACCCCATCGTAACCTAGGGAGCATCTGTACTTTGGCACGTTTTTTGAACAGCTGCACTTTTTCCCATCTCACACGGAAATGGTCCATGGTGCGCTAGCATTAAAATGATATTTCATAATATGAATGCTACATTTCTATTCTTTTTTTTTGGTGAAGCTCTGCTTCACCTGCTATCTTAAAGAAACTGCCACTGATACATATGCAGATGTGTATATAGATCCCACCCCCTCAGATGTATTAATAACAAATTGGATTGCTAGCGAGTGGAGTCAGTAGATGATAGTTAGCTGGCTGTTTAGCAGAACATGCTACTTCAGCATCTCCTAATGCTTATTCCATATTTAGCGCAGTGACTGGCTATGGCTGAGCGGGGACTTGGTTTGAGTGCTTTGAGGGGATAAACACTGCTGCTATCTCCACCCCCCACCCCACTTCTCCTGCAACTGCCTGACATCATGACACCATTTTGACTAAAATGCCACAGGTCCCAGTGACGTCAGCATGTCACCTTGTGGACCACAGCTCCCAGAGGACGTTGAGGCAGACAAAAAACAGCCCAGAACGCACCTGGCTCGCATCCTTCTGGATCCTGGCGAACTCGCTCTGTGTCAAGTGACAGGCGTCGATCTCTGTGCCACACAGCAGGGTGAACTGCTCTCGAAGCTGGTCAAACAAGTCAGCGTCCATGTCCTACAGGGACGGGGAGTAAAGGAAAGTAGTTGCCATTTGGACAAGTACAGGAACATTAGAGTGTGTCAGTTGAGCACAGGGTCTGAGCACAGGGTCAGCCGTCCATCCAGCTCCTCTGGGGCATTTTTTGGGGATTAAAGGTCTTGCTTGAGAGCCCAACACCACATGAAAAGATAAAGAGATTTTTTTTAAAGTCCCTGCATTTCCCATTTGTTACCGTTTGGCTCAGTGTCAGGATGCATATTGTTCACGGGGCAGGAAATTAGCCAAACTCTGAAAGCTGCTACATCCCCAGAAGGAGCCTTTAGTCATTTCTCAAGTACAACAAAGCAACACAAACTACCACATCAGAGTGCAGAGGCAGGTTTCGGTGAGGGGGAATAACGCCAGCGATAAGCCTCCAGGGCCGCCGCTTAAGGCAGCTTTTTTTAGCGTGTTTTTTAACAATCAGCGGTTCATTCTGAGGAGTCCTGAAAAACCAAAATGCAAGTTAAACAAGTGTCGGGCCATTCGGAGTCTCTCTCGAGTTTGCGCTTCAAGGTCAATATGAATCTTCAAGAAACCGCAAGCAAGCAGGAAGCGGAGCTTCCCCCAGCAGCCTCACGGTGACTCATCATAAATTCAAGATGTGACACTGCCCCAGGCATCACTCTCCACCCCGACTCCAAACCCCAGATCCTGCTAAATGCCTGTTTGGCTCAGCAAAACTGAGCTGCCCGGGCCTCATCGTTAGTTTGCCGCTCTTATTCTTTTCAGCAGAAGAGACGGAGGGAAGTGGCGGCCATTTTGGCGACATGTGTGGGCGCTGCGTTCTAAAAGCAGATGATCAGTTTCTGGCAGAAATGATGCTACCCGCTTACCGTTTCGAACTCTTCCGCCCCCTCCTCCCTGTGTATAGAGCGGAAATTTGCACTCAACGCTAACTTCGCTGACATGCACAGAGAGGCCCTCCCCGTCACAGGCAGGACAAGAAACGACAGGTAAAGACAGGGCCCACATACCCTCATGATGGCGGGGAGCTCCACAGAGCCGTAGTGCCGCTGGTGCGCGCGGACGGCCACCAGGGCCAGGAGGTTCTCGTTGCGTACCTCAGTAAGGCGGCGGTGGCAGTCGTTCAGGCGTGCCTGGAGCTTCTCCGCGGGACAAACATGAGGGGAAGAGAGAAAGAGGACTGAGCCCTGAAGCTAGAGGAGCACATGTGCAGCCAGGCTAAATTCTCGTGTGGGGACCAGCAGAAAGTGCAAAAACAGGCCCAAAGCACTTCAAATACTACTTCCCATTTCACTGTCCAGAAATGTCACATAGAAATGTTTTTTAATTTTTTCATGAAAATAAAGGATACACTTCTCACTCTTTTTGCCAACCTATCCCTTGTTATTTCTTTCAAAAACTGCACTGAAATTATCCATTGAAATCCAGAGACTTCTTCCCAATGGTTCAATCAAAGGTATTGGTCAATTTCACACTCAATCTTCTCACAGAAGGCTACAAAAACCTCACTATAATAGGTGCCAAAATAAAACTTGAAAAACAAGTTTTTTGAGGAGGTTCATACCAAAATCCAACAATCAACCACCATGGAATTGAAAGTGAGGCCTATCCTCATCAGGTCAGGAGATACCCCAAAATCCATATCTCAAAAACCGTGGCATGAAATTTTTTGTATCTTTATTTGGTATCAAAATAAAACATTCTGAGTTATTAAATATAATCTGGGCCTATTTTAAATGTTTACCTGCCAGGACCTATTAGAAAGAGCCTTACAATAAAGCTCGATGACTGCAAGTTGCTGTTGAAAGAGAGGAGCTGATGGGAGCCAACTGTCTGTCGGCCTTGGTTGACTGCTAGTTTTTTTGCAGTCAGCTTGTTGTGTACCCAGCCTAAGACCAGGCGGAATCACAGAAAACAAAAGATAAGAGTCTCAGCAGCTTGAGACTTTTTTGAGGCTGTTTCACAGATGCTAATGCTGGGTCTGTTTGAGTTAGTCATTCCTATTTCCCTCCAAGTGTGGTGATTGCAGTATCTGATCTTTCTGTGATCATTTTTTTCCCTCACGAAAAAAAAAAACGCAGCTGATAAGGAGTAAAGTTCGCCACAGGGGCGGCGACAGAGCAGTACTTCTGCCAACCCTGGGGAATTTTGTATGCCAGCATCCTGCTAAGTGCAGAGGGGCAGTAATTACACAGGGTGGAACTTACAGTCACCTTGGTACACGGCTGAATCACCACTGTGATTACCTCAGATGCTTGTGGTTTCCTGGGAACTGATTATATCACAATTAGGCCTATGTTTCAACTAAAAAGACATTTTATATAGATATCGGGTATTTCAGACAGGAGTACTACTGCTGTAGATAATGGGTGATTTCCTGATTACAACCTGCTCATTCAACTGCCGAACTAATTTTAAAATCCGTCGGCTATCAAATGGTCCCACGCAGCGCTACCATGCAGAATGTAGATGTTTTAACAAACATATTAAAGGTTCTTCATCAAAAGAACATCAAATACATCAACCAAAGCCGCAGGTTCTGTATTGAGATTTGAACCTGGCAACCTGCAGGTGCTTTGCTAGGAAACTAGTTATTTTGGGTGGAACTGCTTTTGATGTAGACTGCGGTTAACGGGCTCAGCAGGTAGGCAAATGGGGAATAGTTAGACTGGCCAGGTGTCACCCCCCTCTGATTTACCTTTGCACTCATCTTCTGTACTCCAGTCCTGAAGGGGAAGATCCCGTGATCACTCTTTTTGGTTCTGAAAGACACACTGGGGAGGTCAGCGGGCATGAGACTCGACCCAAAATCCAGGTATATGGCGGCACAACGTTAGGATATTCCGCTGTAACTTCATTTACTAAGGTTACCATGTTACGGACCGCATATGGGTGGGCGTGTGGGGATGGCTAGAGACCTAGACCAGGCTGCCCCGGTCCCCGGACCGCCTCACCTGGCCTGGGCGTCGGCTGCTTTGCCCCTGGCCACGTCGGTGATGCGGCCCATCTGCCAGTAACACTTCTGGGTCTTATTCAGCTCGCGCACTGCCTCCACAAGCTCGGCCTGGACCCGCTGTAGCTGCTCCAGGCCCTGGGGGGAGGGGAGCTGGTTATATACTGGGTCTGAACATAATAATAGTGAGACTGCGTTACTAGTGGCAGTAGAAGTACTTTAACCAACAGTACTATCAGCAGTACTTGTACCTTTTGCAGCACTAATATTAGCAGTACTAGTACTTGTAGTAGCAGTATTAGTACTTTTAACAGCAGGACTATCAACTGTACTAAGTACTTTTAACAATAGTATTATCAGCAGTACTAGTAGCAGTACTAATACCTTTTGCAGCAGTACTACTAGCAGTACTAGTACTTTTAGTAGCAGTATAAGTATTTTTAACAGCACTATCAGCAGTACTAGTAGCAGTACTACCAGTTTTAGCGAAAAGTAACAGTACATGTAGCACCAGAGTATTTTCAGTTTTACTTTTAGGCAGCATGCAATACCATTTCACTTTTCAGATGGATAATCTACTTGCAGCAGTTCGGCTAAGACGCCCCGCTGGGTCCCGGACCAGCATCCTTCTGCTGTTTATAAAGGCAGGCAGTCAGGCTGCCCCTGATTATGGTTAGGCGGTGTGGCTGGAGGAGGCGCCGTTCGGCCACACCGGACCCCACAGGTGGGCCTGAAGCACAGCTGAGGAGGTGTGGGCACCGGCAGTCAGGAGTGGCCTACTCCGGTACTGACCCGCTTGGCCCGCTGATCCTGGGAAACCCGAAGCGTCTTCATCACCTCAGCTGTCAGCGAACGGTATCCCTCCGCGGTGCTAACACGAGCTGCCCCGCAACGTGCTGTCGCCTCCACCAGAGAGCGCCACACTGCAAACACGCCACTGTGGCAGGGGCAGAATGAGGGGGGGTGAATGAGGAGGGCTGAGGGGCAGAGCCTACACCCTCAACGAGAAGTTATTCCCACTGGAGTAAGAATGTCAGAACATACTAATTTATTTAGCTTATTATTTAATTTAAATTATTTATGCTAACACTACATTAATGGTGATACTCAATATGACTTCTGAACAGCACTGTTTACCAAGAGCTTGCAGAGTCTCCTTTTATTCTGTCTTTCTTCAGATACTGCATGGCCAACCGCTGGAGGGCCTGAAAGTTGCAGGGACAGGAGGAGAGAGGGGCAGGAGGAGAGAGGGGCAGGAGGAAGACATTTGTGCCTGTGGCTGTTACGACACATGACCACAAGCCCAATGTCTCAGCGGAAGCCCCACCTCCCACTTCGTGTTTCTTGCGCGCGCGCGCGCACACACACACACACGCACACACACACACACACACACACACACGCCCCACCGCACACCACACCACCCCAGCCCACATTCGCTGCTCGGGTCTGTAATCTGCCGATACACAGCTTGGCCTTTGTCCCCAAGATTCCGGAACCTGGCGACTTGGAGCGACTTGGCGCGCCCCCCTCCCCCCCCCCCCATCCCCTACCAGCTTTATGAAGTACTTGCTACATTCCTCAGAGGAATGGAAGACAGACAGGAAAGGGAAAGAAGACACTCAGATTAATTCGCTCAGTG
>JAODLD010000002.1:27572702-27584552 GCA_026781065.1 Mormyrops boulengeri | reverse complement strand
GTGTTCTGGGGCCTCCCTGGTCCTCTGGGGCCGGTTGCTTTTATGTGTTCAACCCCCCCCCCCCCACACACACACACACACACACACACACACAATATCATTCAGCCTCTTGCTTTATCTTTCAGGCGACTCCACAGACGCCCAGGCCAGCCCATTAGAGCCCAGCATCGAGCTCTCGCAGCCGGGCCCCACGCAGCAGCCCCTGGGTGAGGCCCTCCAGTCTGACTGCTCCTCCCAACAAGCAGCGACAGTGCTTATCACAACTCAAACCACACGTTTGCATGGGATCCCCTGTTGGCCACAAATAGTGACTACTCTAGATATTAAATGGACACATTCCTTGTTTAGAAGATGCTGAAGCAGCATGTTCTGCTAACCAGCTAGTTAGCTACCGTCTTCTGACTCGACTCCTTAACTAATGTTAAGGTTACACTGAAGTGGTGAAGAAGGAAAATCGAAGGAAAATCGACGTTAGGAAGTCTCTAACAGGAAATTTGTCTAAGCTGACCAGTTTCCCAAAAACGATGCCTGTTGAGGACGTAGTAAACTTCACAAACACAGATAGGGTGGGTTTCGGCTTGGCAGGGTGTGGGCAAAGTGACTTTTTGAGTGAGACTCCAGAAACAACAAACCCCTAGTTACAAGCACACAACCCTCCAGAAGTGTTACATGACGCAGAGGCACGTTCCCTCGGCGCGGACATGACAAACAGCTATGCTGCACGAAAGTCACTAGCTCAGTTAGTGATGCTGCTCTCTAAGCGAGGCTTCCTCATCTCCCTCGGCAGTGAAACCGCGCTTCAGCCTGCCCACCAAGATGCGCCGACGAGTCCTGGAGCAGCCGGTGGGCTCCTCAGTACGACTCAAGTGCCTGGCCACTGGGAATCCGGAGCCCATCATAACGTGGTGGAAGGACCAGACCCGGCTAGCAGGTCCCCGCCCGGGCCGCCGGCCGCAGTGGACCCTCACGCTGAAGAACCTGCAACCACAGGACAGTGCTAAGTATACCTGCCACGTCTCCAACGCAGCCGGGAACATCAACGCCACGTATAAAGTAGACGTCATTGGTGAGCTTGCCGTGATTTCCCGCTACTAGGCGGCAGTCATTGCTTTGCTGTCATTGGAAAATTTTCTTACTGACTGCCCACCCCCTTCTCCAGAACGTACCAATTCCAAGCCCATGTTGACAGGCACCCACCCGGTCAACACCACAGTGGACTATGGGGGGACTGCCTCCTTCCAGTGCAAAGTGCATAGCGACGTCAAGCCTGTCATCCAGTGGCTCAAGAGGGTGGACCCGGGCATGGAGGGGCGCCACAACTCCACGCTAGAGGTTGGGGGGCAGCACTTCATGGTTCTGCCCATGGGGGAGGTGTGGTCTCGGCCCGATGGGTCCTACCTCAACAAATTGGCCATCGTCAAAGCGCGTGACGAGGATGCTGGGATGTACATCTGCCTGGGCGCCAACACCATGGGCTACAGCTTCCGCAGTGCCTATTTAACCGTGCGGCCGGGTAAGTGTGGGGAAAGGTGGACCTCAAGTGGGCTCTTGCACATTCTGAAGTTACATACATTATAAGAGGGTGTCTTGACCAATAAATCTAAAGTTAATTGTTCATGGATAGCTATATTCATAAGCTTATCTAAGAGAGCAGGTTTATGGGCAAGTGTGGATCTGCTTTCTGAAGACCTCCTCTCTCCCGGCTCAGACCCCCAGGTGGAGAATACGGTGACCCCCCCACACCTGAGCTCCGGGCTACCCTGGCCACTCATCATCGGCATCCCCGCAACTGCCCTCCTAATGGTGGGCACCATCGTACTCTGGCTGTGCCACACCCGCCGTCACCATGGCAACCTGCCACCGCGTGGCCCCGCCCCCGTTCACCGGGACAAGGACCCCGTGGGCTGCACGACCCCAGACTACCCTAACCAGAGACTTTTGGGTGCGGGGTCCGCCATGCCGGGGGGAGCCCCCAAGGTCTACTCCAGAGTATACACTGACATGCACACCCACATGCACACACACACACACTCCCACGCCCACACGGATGGCAAGGTGCACCAACATTTCCACTACCAGTGTTAACCCCTCCCACCCCACGGCCCCACCCTCACACCTCTGTTGTCCCTCTGACCCCTGACCTCATGATGGGCGGAGCTCAGGACAGCCTGTCCTGTCCTGCAAGCCTGATCAGGACCTGGACAGACACCTAAAGGGTCACATCCTGAGAGGTCAGTTGGGGGTGAGCCTGCTTCCTGTGTCGATGAACCCAAACAGAAAGTTTCGAGTTGTCTCAGGGCTGGGATACATTCTCACAAGTGTTTGATTCTGACGTGTTATTTTTTTCCCCAGAACCGCACTAACCCAAGAGGTGAATGAAATGTTAAGTTTGTTTGCACCTCACAGAGAATCAGTGCCCTTAATGCAGAAATGTTCCAATAATTGTTCTTATTACTAAAAGAGGTTTGTGTGTCCAAAGCAGGTTCGTGCATAAAATGCCATGTAAGTGTTTTGTAATCTGGAAGCTGTGACTGCGATGGGTCCCTTCACCTGTTCATGCTAGGGTGCTGGAGGGTGGCGCCTCATGTCAGAGAATCTAAACAGGTGAACAGGGAAGCAGAACGGAGCCTTTGATTCCAACCCCCAGAAGTTTCCAGATGTACCCAGTCGTGCCTGATAAATGCAGTATTACCAAATTGCATATTCTTTGACTGAAGTGCCATTTTCTTACACGTTAAAGGTATATAAAGCTGTATAATATACATTTCTCATTAGATTTGTATTTTATTTAAAATTTTGGGACATATTGTATTTTTATATCTGTTGTTATTAGTTATCAGTCTATTCTGTTATCTTTGTTTTTTCAGAGATAGGAAACAGATATGACCATGGGTGTAAATTATGGGGGGGGGGGCTGTAACCAAAGCAACCAATACAACCCCCTGGACCCCGTTAAATGGGTGGAGACCTCAACCCCCCCCAAATACTCATCCCAAAGCTATGTCCTTGGATATGACAGTGATGTCTGTCATTTTGTTTAAGAACAACTTTTCTGGACCAAAGTCTGATGTTACAGCCGTAAAAACAAATGGACCATTTTATGCGTTAAAGGTTATTTATTGTGTTTGAGAGCGGCTGTATGTCATATTCATGCTCAGTATTTCTTACCAGCGGTCTGCTTTAGGTTCAGAAGTCTGTCACAGGCATTAAAGCCTCTCAGAGGTTCGTGATGTAATGTTACTAATGGCTAGTAGCAGAATCCCACCAAGAAACACTGTTTGTCTCTCAGTATTGCACATGAAATATTTTTCTAATAAAAACTTTTTTATTTCCGGTCTTATTCCTGTCGTCTCTGATTGCAGGTGATCAATCGGTCTACAGGCCAAGTATTATTACGATTAATAATAAACCATGCAAACTAAACACAAACACGTAAAAAACTGAACATATCCTTGGCATCCGGTTGCCTGTTTGTGGTGTGCAGTAATAAAGTTGATACAATTCACTAAGATACTGGTGTGTGTCTGGGGGATTTGCCATGCTACGGATTCCCTGGGTAAGAGTCTCCTGGTCCAATGTTAGTCTAACCTAGTCAGGCGTAAGAAAGCCATGCTGTGGTCTCAGAGGATAAATATTACCAAGGGTGTGTTAGGAGTATTAAAAGGAGACAGATTTACAGGGAGGCTGTACACTTCATTCTGTTTTTCCTGAGGAAAAGTGAGCCACCCGGCTAAAGCTTCCAGCTGACCTTAACTGCGTGGGGATAGAGGCTCTGGATGAAGGGGGCTTCAGAGAGAAAAAGTGTGTGTGTGTCTGTGTGTGTGATGAGAGGGTTTCCGCTGGTTCCCTTTGGTGGCCAGTTCAGTCCATCCGACGACCCCCCAGTGTTGACCTGAACCGGTGACTCTGCTCATACTGTGAATGTACAACCTCCATTAAACAGTCATAATTCTGTCCTCCGGTATTTGGTTCAGCTTCGGACCATCGCAACTAAAAGTGGGTATGTGCTGGTCAAAAACTGTCGGGGCTCAGAAAAACAAATAAAAAAGCATACATACATAAGAGACATTTAAGGAACCACAGCAAAATTTTCAGTTTCACTCATTTCTCAGTTTATGGTTATGCTACTGTGTATAATACATTTTTTTTGCAAACTCCAGCCTGGTTCTTCCCTGCTTCTCATTGATGAAGGGCTTCTTCCTTCCTTCTTCCCTGATACGAACTGTCCTAGCAGTGGACTTCACACCTGTACTTAATGTTTCCCCTTCTTTTTGAAGGCTCTACCCGGCTGGTTTTGGTCATTCCCAGTGTCTCCTGCTTCACGCTGTTCTTGTGGACTGCTGTCTTAGAAACTTTGAGTCTGGAAGCAGCTATCTCGCAGAGTAGCCTTTTGCCAACAGAACCAGGATTAAACCAGGATTTTAAAATGCAGATTAAAAAAAAAATATGGAGTGGTCTCTTAATTTTTTCCAAACTTGTACGCCTGTTCCAAGAGCAGGGACTGGTATCACATTTCCGGATATCTTGATTAGCTGAATAACTTATTATTTCAATGGACTTCATCCATTCGCTTACCATTTACTTGCATTTACCCCAGAATACTTTATCCGGATACTGGATGATACTGGTCCCCAGATCTGTGAATGTAAATAAAAGCAGGATTTCTGACAACAACACAATAATAGAAAATAATATTGGTAGCAGGAGTAAATTATATGGCATCTATATCCATACAGATAATAGATAAGGAGAATTAGCGGAGTTAGTCTTTCTCGAGACAATAATGTCAGGGAGCTGCAATTGTGAATTGCATGCAGTCTTGGCGCCACCTAGTGAGTGATAAGTGAATAACTGACAAACGCAGGAGACCGAACACAATAATGATCATATTTATAACACGTACATTTTTTACGCCTCATGCAATAACCATGATTAATTGTGATATAATCGAAAAAAACGTATTTGACAAAACTATTGCAATCAGTCGTTTCCTCATCTCCACATAACTCTTCACAACTTCAACTTAAACTCTTATCGGGATACGTCATGCCTCGCACGTTAAACTCGCAACTTTGATTTTTAACTTCCTTCAAGCAAGGCAGAAGAAATGTACCTTGCAGTGGACTTACTATATTCTAAGAATGCGTTTTCAAATCCCGTTTTGATTTGTCACAGCAATTTGCGTCTACGATCTGTTATCTTGACGAAGTCAAATACATTTGTATTTTTTTTAAGTTACAAGAGTAATTTTAAGCTTCCAAGCAGCACACCATACAGCAACGGGGCATTAATAAACACCACCTGAAGGAACTCCTAGTTATTGTTTTTGTGCGTGTGTGTTATGCGAGAAAGAACCAATGAAAGATCAGCAGTGCTGTAGCGCCGCCTCGGTCATGGGTCACGTGACGTGAGGGCTGGGAAAGCCGATAGCGGAAGTGCGTCTACTAGCCGCAGCCGGAGCACAGCAGGACCCTCAAGTTAGCCTGCGAGCAGCCGGACGGAGCCAGTTCGCGTCCCGGTAGTGAGGACAGGTCGCTGGACGTTGGAGACAGCGTGCCGGAGCTTTTCATTAAAACAGGGGGGATCCCTGGCGGCCCCGGGGATGTAGCTAGTGCTATCTTAGCGGAGTGCCTGTCTGCACGCAGCGGGGTACAAAGGCGAGGTGTCGGGCTGAGCAGCCACGGGACCCCGGCTCTCTGCACCGGGTACAGCCGCGTTTACGCCTCGTTTGTGCGTGTGTCTGACCTGGCAGTCATTGTGGTTTGACGCCCTCTTCAGAAAGCGGTGGCCGCAGCTGATGCCGCTGTGAACGGCAAGGTAACGGACCACCGGGGCGGAAGGACCTCTCGGGGTGTGCGGTACCATGGGCTTCAGTACCGGCGGTAGGCCGCGCGCTGCCAAACGGGATCGCGTTGGCTTAAGGTTAGGTCCAAAGTGATAAGCCACAGTTGCAGACCTAGTGAGATAGCTACCCTAACTGATGAACGTAGGGACATGTGAACGGACCGCTCATTTTAGCGGTGCTGCAGCGGATCAGTGTCTAGTCCAGGGGACAGCTGGAGTCCCCACAGCTGCCACCATTTGCCCATGTCTTTGTGAGCCTGGGTTCTGTGTTATGTGGTTTGTCACGGTGTAAGTGACATGGTTCTCCCACAGGTGTATTCGTGCATGCTGGCGTGTGACTGGGTGAAGGGGACTTGAGTTGGCTGCCTCTCTGTGCCTGAGTCAACATGACGGGCCCCAGGAGGAAGAACACCAAGACGCAGGGTGGTGGTGGTGGTGGCGGAGGGGCGGAGCCTTCCTGGCAGGAGGATCCAAAGGACTACATGAACGAATTGTCACATGAAGTGCTCTGCCACGTGTTCCGGTGAGTTCCAGCAACCCAACACTGGGAATAGAGGCCCCACACCCAAGTGGCCTAATGATGTAGGTGGTAATACCCGTTCCCCCTTTCCGTACAGGTACCTCCCCATGCAGGACATCATGTGTATGGAGTGCCTGTCACGCAAGCTGCGGGAGGCCGTGACACTGTACCTGCGTGTGGTGAAGGTTGTGGACCTGTGTGCCAGCCGCTGGTGGGAGTACATGCCCTCAGGTAAGAGCTGGCTATAGCCTGGTACCAGTGACGCTAGCAGTGGGGTGGGGCGCATATGTCTGATGGCGCTGTGCTCGCAGGCTTCACGGACTCCAGTTTTCTCATGCTGCTGAAGAAGATGCCGGACCTGGAGCAGCTGTACGGCCTGCACCCCCGCTACCTGGAACGTCGGCGCGTGCGTGGCTACGAGGCTTTCAGCATCCCGGGGGTCCTGGAGGCACTGCAGGCCTGCCCCAACCTGCTGGTGAGCTAGGTTCCAGCACCCTCCAACTGTCAGGGCCACAAAGAACTGGAGCTGCAATATTCCGTTCTGTTGAGAGTGAAGCTTATTTCTTAAAGCCTCTCTGAAGAGGTGGCTGGGGTGTGTTCCCTCTCCAGGGTGTGGAGACCTCTCACCTGGAGCTGGTGGAGGCCATCTGGAACTACATGCCACATGTTCATATCCTGGGCAAGTTCCGGAATCGCAATGGGGCTTTTCCCATCCCACCGGAGAACAAGCTCACCATCCCGGTGGCAGCCAAGATTCAGACACTGCACCTCGTAGGTAGGTCCCAGAAGCTGCGCCCCTGGATTCTCACTTAGCAGACGGGAGCCGCTCAAGCATGTGGGCTTCCTATCTGCAGGCGTGAATGTGCCTGAGATCCCCTGCATCTCCATGCTGAAACACCTGTACCTTAAGTGGGTCCGCCTGACCAAGCCGCAGCCATTCAAGGACTTCCTGTGCGTGAGCCTGCGCACCTTCGTGATGAGGAACTGCGCCGGGCCCACCAACTCGCTCAAGTACGTGCCTCTGGTCACGGGCCTGGCCTCTGCCCGTAACCTGGAACAGCTGGAGCTCGTGCGGGTGCCCTTCCTGGGGGGGCTCATCCAACACGTGGTGGAGGACAGCTGGAGGTCAGGTGAGGCACCGGGCGGACAGGGGGGGCGGTGGGCAGCCTTTCTTTAGAACCATTGTGTAGGGCTTCTGGAAAGTCCAGGCGTGTTTGGTACATTCCACAGATGCAGAGGGGAAAATGACCCCCTCTGCTGAGCCCCGTGGTCTAGGTCCGAGCTGGCGCTGCTTGTCTCCAGTGGTATTTATTTCATTGTTTGTTTGTTTTTTGCTGGTCCAGGAGGCTTCCGTAATTTGCACACCATTGTCTTTGGTGCTTGTAAAAACGCCCTTGAGGTCGACCTAGGTTATTTGATCATCACTGCAGCTCGGAGGTAAGTGGGACATCGGCCCGTGGCTGGGGTTGACGTGACCCCAAATGATGTCGCTGGTGGGCGGATGGATGGAAACTTAGTGCTCTCTGGGCTTTTCAGGCTGCATGAGGTCCGCATCCAGCCCTCGCTGACCAAAGACGGCGTCTTTTCCGCCCTGAAGATGGCCCAGCTGGAGTTTCCTCAGTTTGAGACGTTACACCTGGGCTACGTGGACGAATTCCTGCTTCAGTGTGAGTACAGATTTCCATCTGTTCCTTTATGCTTTCTCCACTTTTTGGAAAGAAGTGAGCTCATCTTGGCGTCCATATCGGCATGCCCATCCTGTCGAAGATCATTCATCACTTGCATTTGGGGCTAGGGCATCAGAACGGGCTGCTTCAAAGACTGCTTTGGTAATGCTATTAAAATAGCCTCACTTTTTTCCTGGAGTTATTTTAGTGTTAGTGTTATCAATGTAGCTGCCTTGATTTGCAGATGGCTGGGTGTACACAAAACAAGAGCAGCGTGGGCAGCATGACGGCCAGAATCAGTATCGCACTGTACAGAAATCAGCCGGCAGAAGCAGGGTGTTGGACGCGTGGGCTGGGTGATGGAGGGCTCTCCCTCACCTAGCTAGCAGGGTCTATGATTTACAGGGGCATTGTGTGGCTTGAGGTATTCGGAGCAGCTGAGGACCTCTAAAGGTTATGGCAAAAAGTGCCCTTTGACATAACCAGGCCCCACATTTTTGTTCTGATGGAGAACACGGGGCATAAAATTCCTGCAGTCAGTGTTCTGCTTTTCTTGGTTTATTATACCTCTAGGGTTTGGGTTATGGTTTAGTCTATCAGTATCGGTTTTCAAAAATCAAGATTGCAATTTTTAAGAAAACACCCTCCCCCTCCCCATCCAGTGATACTGTGGTGTTGAATTTATCACTCTGTGTGTGCTGTAATTTGCTGTGAAGCTAATTGCCTGTAAAACGGCCCATAACTGAAAGGACATTTTTCATAATGAGTCTTTCATTTTGGACATGGTGACGGACCCATAATTGGTGATGGCATGTTGTGGTTGAGAGTTTGGCCTGTGAACGTTTTTGGATGAAATCCCACAAGGTGAGTTGGTGGACCTTTGAGCAGACTGCCACAGAGCCGGTGGGATATTCAGAGTGCCTTTCACAGGTAAGATGAGTCACTCGGGGCTGGTGAAGTACGGCCTCGCGGACGTGATTGAGAATCCCGGGATCATCACAGACATTGGGATGAAGGCGGTCAATGAGGTCTTCTCTTCCATCAAGCACCTGCTGGTGTACAACTGTCCACACCTCCACAACCCCCACAGCTGGATCACAGGTGACCCCCACCCTCCCTTCTTATGGGATCTGACAGGGAATTGAACAGAGCTGGATTTAGGGAATAGTGCACCCCGTTTACTTGTGCCCACCCCCCCCCCAGATCACTCACGCTGGAGCAGGCTGGTGGACCTGACATTAGTGCGGTGTCACGCTATCCGCCTGGAGTCCTTCAGCCAGTTTGTTGAGATGCTTCCCAGCTTGGAGTTCATCTCGCTGGACCAGATGTTCCGAGAGCCACCCAAGGTAAGCCATAGGGGATGTGGAGTTCGAGGCTCTGGGATCGCCATGTGACTGCCACATGACTGCCGTGTGGCTCGTCTCCTCTGCAGGGCTGTGCACGGGTCGGTCTTAGTGCTGGCACTGGGATCGGGGTCTCCTCGGCACTGGTGAGCAATCAGAATTCAAACAACGAGAATGACAACAATAACAACGCCAACGCAGACGGCGAGGAGGCGCTGGTGGGTGGCAACGAGCACGGTGGGCACGTCGCCCACGAAGTTGGCCAGGCCCCCCCGCCGCAGGACCATGCTCCCAGTACGGCTTGCATATGCTTCCCCCCCATTTTCCCCTTCAGTCTAGACCAGCCAGCATCCTGACATGCCTGCCTTTGCGTTTTAGTGGTCGACATTGAGGCAGACCCGCAGCAGGAGAACATGGAGGTGGAGTCAGTGGCGGGAAGCGCCTCTGAGGGGGGTCAACCGGGCCCCAGCCAGGCGAGGGGCGTGGCCCGATCTGTGGACCAGGAACAAGCAGGTGGGTGTGGGGGAGGGTCCTAACCCATGGGATGGTAAAGCAGTCCTGTGTGTCCAGTAATGAAAGCACCGGAAGGTCACCAGTTCATATGCCGTGGTCTGCAAAGCGATTTATGTTTGTGATGTGGTGTTTACCTCACTTCTAAGTAAAATGAAGGTGAAATGTGAAGGAACCTCTGGTCTGGTCTGAGCCAGCTGGACTGCAGGTTTTAGGGATTAGTTAGTATCAGTTAGCATCTAGCACCTGTCACACCCTGCTATGCCACTAATCAAAGCTGTCACCTCTATCTGGGCCCCCTCCCACCCTGATTCCTCCTCCTTTGGGTCCTCAGGCCCCAGCGGGGTCCAGTCGGCAGTGAGACAGCACCCTGTGATGGTGTCTGACTCGGAGAGCGAGGACGAGGATGACACAGCAAGGGAGGGTGGGCCGGCCCCACCCTCGGCTACGTCATCTTACTCGGACGTCGGTGAGAAGCTGGCTGAGGCAGAGGATGCAGCCAGGCATAGCGGTGTGTGGACGACTTGAAACTTGAACCTGGGGGCCATGCTGCAACTGTCACGCCCCCCCCCCGTGACATTTTATTACAAATTATGGTGCTTTTCACTGGCACCTAGAACCAAACCGTACCGGGAACTGACGGTTTTCCATTGTAAAGTATGCGACCCGAACCTGAGTCGTAACCACGCTGACACGGCCCTGCTTACTAGCGGGTCTGAAAACGTGACCAAACTGAGCTGGTTGCCTCACCACTGATTGTTGGACCAATCAGTGGTGCATGGACATACCGGTGTTCTGTGTCAACATGCATGGATTATCAGAAGGAAAAAGCATATATTCATTATTAGTAGTATCACACATCACCATGTTCCAGTACGCCACTGGAAAAGCACCATTAGATGCGCACATCTGGATCCGATAGGGAGAGTTGGTCACTGAAAATATCACATCACGATGTGACTTACTGTCCTTGTCTCTTGTCTCCAAGGCAAAGGGAAGATACCCTTGCGCCGGAGGGGACCACCCCCCCAGGAGCGCAGCTGTGAAAAGGGCTGTCAGGTGACCAGCGAGCAGATCAAGGCGGATATGAAAGCGGCCTCGGACACCGCCGAGCAGGGGGGACGGGTCACTAGAGATGCAGCGGGGGCCGGCTGCGCCGTGGGAGGCTGCGTCTGCTCCATCCGCTGGAGGGAGGACTCGGCCAATCGGGAGGGGAGGGCGGAGCCTGGGGCGGGGAGCGGCGAGGGAGCCGTCAGGACGCGCTGCACATGCAGCAGGACTCAGGGCGGGTCCAGTGGTGCCAGGGGAGAGGAGCCCGGGCCAGGAGCACTACCCAGGAATCCTAATAGTGAAGCCAGTGCTGGTGTTGGCGTGGCAGCGGGCTTCGCAGGCGCTGGTGGTGAGAGATCGGGTGCAAGGAGCGTGCAGGAGTCTGTGGGAGACCCTGCCCCTAGGGAAAGATTCCCACGACGGCCCATGACTCGAGCTCGCAGCCGACTCTCCTCAGTCTCACTGATGTCTGAATCAGGTAGGGTCTGTGCGGAGGGATGTTCCCTGCTGCTATCTGTGTTACAGACATGATAGAGGAATCGACTTTGTGAGTGGTCATGTGACATCACCCCATACAGAGCTGGCGAAGGCCAAGCCCCGGGTTGCGGGGAAGAGGAAGCGCACGGCAGACAAGTCCACCAGCACCAGTGACCCGGTGACAGAGGACGACCATGTGCAGGTCGGCCCCGCCCCCCTGGTCGTTTGCTCTGTTTAGCCCCGCCTCTCAGTGCACATTCATGAATCTTTCCTCCCTCAGGTGCTGACTCTGAAGTCTAAGAACCTGGTGGGGATCACGCTCACCAACTGCGGCATCACTGACCTGGTGCTGAAGGAGTGCCCCAAGATGATGTTCGTCCACGGTAGGGTCCCGGGGGGGGGGGGGGGGGGGGGGGGGGGGGGGGGGGGGGGGGGGGGG
>JAODLD010000002.1:27560674-27572692 GCA_026781065.1 Mormyrops boulengeri | reverse complement strand
CCCCACCCCCCATTGTGCCTCCACCCCCCCCAGCGACACGCTGCCGGGTGCTCAAGCACCTGAAGGTGGAGAACGCCCCCATTGTGAACCGCTTCGACTACGCCCAGTGCAGGAAGCTGAACATGGAGCAGGTGCTGGACCAGATTCTCCGCATGCCCCCTGAAAGGAACCGCATCATCTACATGCGGCCCATGCAGCAGGTAGGGGGGGCCCGAGCCCACCACCCACTGCACCTGCCTGCTTCTATCCCATACACTTCACTCCCACATGGTTCATCAGTATCTGTCTGTCCTGCTCCGTCTCATTTCTCCGTCATGTATCTCCTCTGCTTCTTAGGTCGCCTAACTCAGGGTCTCCCATCTGACCTGCTCTCTCCTGTCCCAGGTGGATTCCCTAGCCCTGGAAAGGAAGCTGTTCTGCGGACCGTACCCATACCACATCTGCATCATCCACGAGTTCAGCAACCCCCCAAACGTGCGGAACAAAGTGCGCGTGCGCAGTTGGATGGATACCATCGCCAACATCAGCCAGTGAGTGCCCACCATGAAGCACACGGTCATTCACACGCAATGAGGGCTGTCTGTTCTGATGCGTAACTCTAATTCTAGAATGTTTAAAAGAGGTTTTAAAATAGGGCTGGCAGAAGTCTCTGCCCTCCTGCAGGCTTTTTAATCCCCCACCAGATGGCAGCATTTTCCACCAGACGTAATTTTCAGTTCCGTTTGCCAGCGATGTCAAAACGCAGCATCCAGCGGGCAGATGTTTATCGCGCTCTGCTCAGTGTAATTGAGATTGTTATCGTGGTTCTGCTTTGAATGAGCTCCCCTTTCCTTCCTGCGTTGGGGGAAAAACATTCCTTGGGGATGTAAACAAGCTTTCCCTTTCCTACAGGGAGCTCATCAAGTATGAGTTCTTTCCTGAGGCAACACGGACCGAAGAGGATGTGAAGAAGTACCCCAGCTACCCCTGGGGCCGAGACATCTACACCTTGGAGGGTGAGACTGGGACCCTTGGCACACTCGTTTTGGGGACAGTGGCACTGTCACGCTGGCCAGTCACTCAGATTCTCAGCCTTGGGGCTCCGCCGGCAACTTTCTAACGGCAAGATAAAACAGGATCATTTCAGGAACAGGGAGTATTGCTCCATGTGTCTTATCTGCAGGCATTTAAATGAAACGTGTGGCAGCAATTCAGACGGGTTTTCCTGGTCACAGCTGGATGGTCAGGGGCTTGGTGTGTGTGTGTGTGTGTGTGTGTGTGTGTGTGAACGTAGCCTCCTCTGAGTTCCCAAGCCAAAATGGCACCCTATTCAGTCTGGAGCTTCCTGTTGCGTGAGGTCATGAGAGCAAAGCGTTGCTCTTCATACCCCTAGGGACCCAAGCGAGGGCATAGAACCCCCTCCCCAGCTGCTCTCTGTCCGCCCCCCCCAGCGGAGTCCGCATGCTTCTTCCAGCTGCTGTCCACTCTGCCTGCCTCCCCTTACTCGCCATCCCTCCCCTACAGGGCTGGTTGATGGCGCCCCCTATTCCATGATAACGGACTTCCCGTGGCTTCGCTCGCTGCGAACCGCGGAGCCCAATAGCTACGCTCGCTATGACTTCGAGGACGATGAGAGCAGTGAGTGGCGGCCGGGGGGTGGGGCACAGGCTCGGGTGGGGGGAGGTGTTAGATTGTCGATAGATGATCATGTGTCTACTTGATCTCTGACTGTGTAGTATTTCATGGTGGTTTGTTTACATTCCGGGTGGCATCTAGTTCGGTTTGGTCAGTGACCCCCCCCCCCCCCCCCCAAATCTCCATAGCTACCATCTATGCTCCCCGGAGGAAGGGCCAGCTGTCCGCCGACATCTGCATGGAGACGATTGGGGAGGAGATCTCAGAGCGGCGGCAGATGCGGCGTGGCGTCTTCCAACGCGTGGTCGCCGTCTTTATCCATTACTGTGATGTGCGTGGGGAACCTGTTGAGGACGACTACATCTAGGGGGCGCTGCGAGCTGCACCAATGCCTTGTTGCTGTTTACCTGTGTTTACATGAAGGGATAAACTGGCTGACTGTATCCCTGTCGCTGATGGCCATTTGCCTTTTGCCATTTTTTTTTCCATCCCTCTCTTTCCTTGACTGGCAGAAACCTGGTTCCGTTGTCATCCCCTGTTGGTTCTGGCCCATCTATGCTGGGGGGGCTGGAGAGTGTTTGGCTACATGGATCTCACACGTGTGTGCGCATGCACACACATGCACACAAAAAGCCCAAAGGAAACACCCCATTGGATATGGTGATATCTGAGTGATGTGGCCTGGCCTCCCCAAGCCCCACCTTTTGTGTGAGACTCCGCCCCACACACCTTTTGGGCCCTCTTGGGCGTGGCGCCCTGTGCTGAAAGTGCCCTTACCTCACTGCTCCTGGTCCCCTCGCCTTTTGACGTTCCTGCCCATGTTCCTGCGTCTTCCCTGACTACTCGCCTGTCCTCACCCTCAGCCCAGCTCCTGGTTCATCCACGCTGCTGTTTATTCATCACAAAGAAGGGAAAATATGACCCTGCTGCACTGTTAGGAACCATTTCACACACGCATGCACACTTTGCCACCCCTGTGCCCCCCAGTTGTACCTTCTGGTTCTGAGCTGGTCAGTCGCAGTTGCCCCCTCACCTGCCTGATGTGGGTCGTGCCTCTGTGTCAGTGTTCAGCACATGCAGGTCAGTCCCAGACGTGGGCGCCGTGAACAGAGGGTGCATGTGGGCTGTGAGATGAGCCCCCCCCCCCCCTTTCAGTCAGTCTGTCTTTCTGTCTTCTGGTGCTGGACCATCCTTATGCTACTTCAGGGAAGGAAAGAGGAACTTAGAGAAAATTACGCCCCCCCACCCGGTTTCACACTGTTACCTGAGCTGGACTCGTGGACGGCTTTCCCAATGGTGTCCTGTGAGCCATTGGAGGAAGATGGCTGTAAGACGCGTACCTGTGTGTGAGTGATTCCTGCCTTCTGCTCATTTACCCTGGCTACTCTCCTCCATTCCACCTGCTTTAATGAGCCCCGCATTTATTCAGGAGCTTACCGGCATCCTGAAACCTACAGCCAGGGAGGGGGTTTCCCTTAGACCCCCCCCCATCAAGCCACGACACGGCGTGGGTTCACGCTACAGCCCAGCATGGCACTAGCCTGTGGACTCTACCAATGTACAGATATACTGTATTTAAAGGATCTTCTGAGATTTGTTTTATAGGTTTATATATTAAAAAAAACTATTTCACATAATAAAAGTGAGAAGCTGAATGCGTTCTTTTGTGTTGGTAATTTTTCTGTGTGCTTTTGATAATGGAGATCTACTGGAGGGACTTGGGTGGCTGTTTTTTCGGGGAGGGGCGGGACATGGCTGAGGTGTAGAAGAACACCACAACATTACGTTGTCTCTAAGTGCTTTTACATTATCCCTGCCCAAAGCCCCCAGTGAGCAAGCCAGAGGTGACAGTGGCAAGGAAAAACTCCCTAGAAGGAAGAAACCTTGGGAGGAACCAGACTCAAAGGGGGAGCCCATCCTCCAGGGGCTGACAGAGGAAGTCTAGAATAACAAAGTCCCAGTTTATAAAGTAAAATTGTGTGTAGTTCAGGTATACATGTGGAAAGTCCAGGCAGGAAGGTTAGGGAGCTAATTCCTTTGGCGGGATTGAGGGATGCTGTGGTCCAGCAGCAAACGGGAGGACAGCAGACATGTATTCAGGCAAGGATCTGCCCACCATCAGCAGAATTCAACAGTGCATTAATAAAACTGACAAATGGTTGCAATTACATGAGGTATTCTGTAGTGCGGTATGGAGATAAGGAGGCTCAATTCGAGGCCCTGCCAGGTAGCCATCACCTTGAGAGCAAAGCTATATGGTACCAATAAGCTACTCATATACTCTGGTGATAGACCATTCGGTACCTTATAGCAAAGCAATAGCACTTTGTAGTCGATATGAGACCTAACCGGAAGCCAGTATGGGACGGAGATGCACCCGTTTCCTTTTCCTTGTTATGACTCTTGCTGTAGCATGCTATGCTATGCTAGCACCATATGGAGGTAATTTAATGATGTAGTGGTGTACCTAACCAATTGGGTATGCAATACATGGATCTGACACTGTTCTGTGGCTTTTCTGGGTTGATCTTTCCTCTTGGTAGAACCTTGTGTGGTCGGCTGGGACCACGCTACTGCAGTTGGCATAGATTGGGAAAATGGTTCCCCACCAGCAGGGGGATTTGAATTCTGTGTATGTATGCTTCCCTCCATCAGACCCAAATTGAGTGGAATACCAGACATGGTACGGTTTGGCATGGTCATCAGGGCCAGGTTTGGTTCCACTTCATTCTGTAACCCCATCGCTGGGGATCTACCTGTTCTCTGAAGGTGCTGCTATGACTGGTCAAACAGAAGAGAATCCCTTTTCACCGTATTGAAGCATATGCTTTTCTTTGATGGCACCGTGACGCACGTGGCCTGCAGCCTGTCGCCGTGTTTACATCATCCCTCCACGACACCGCACGTCTCCAGGGAAGGTTTACAGCTGCCTGTCAGCCAGCACCGTCTGAACAGGAAGGGGATGTGATTTGTGGTGGTGGGGGGTGGGGTGGGGTGCTCTTTGTTAGCGAGGTTTGTTGAACCTGCAGCTTGTCTTGCAGATCGAGGCGCCAAGATCTGCGAGACGGTGGCGGAGGCAGCCCTGTATCGCCGTTAGTTACTGCGTGTTTTCCAATTCTGTGTCATAAGGCTCTGCATAGTTTTAGTTTGAGGCTCTCCAAGAATGTCAGGATCTCCTGTGTGACTGAGACATACATCATTTTGAACTAAACGTATGTCCTTTGTCCATCTTAAATTTCAGATGGATTAGTCACCTTAATATCTACCTGGTAGAAGTGGGTGACTCATTCAGCAAAACTGAGTTGTTTCAGATAAACATCGATAAACATTTTAATGAATGGGATGAGTTTGATGAATCCTTCTGCCCACTTAATGATATTTTAAAACTTTTTAACCACTCAGGAATTACTTTGTAAATCAGTGTAATGTGCATGAGGATGACACTGCGGGGCAGCATTTCAAACACCCCCAGGCTGAGTTTTCAGCCTGCGTGAACTCCTAGCATCCAACCTGCAAAGCCTAAGACAGGGTGGACATTATTTCTCTGGTAGTTTCTCTTGATTGGTCAGAGGCCCCCCACCCAATTGTTAGGCCTCAAAGCCTGGTCTTTTCCTGCTAAGAAGCCCGACTCTGCAGCCTGCAGCCAGCCCTCCCCCGCCACTTTTGCCATGGAAAAGGAGGGCTTCCTTATCATGCTTTCTTGTTATATCTACAAAGGTCTGTTTTAGGACGGTGAGGCTTTTAAACTTTATTTGTGTAAACATCGTTTCTCGCTGTTGACAGAATCAATTTTCCCCTGTGCCAGAGCCGGTGCTATCAAAGCTGAGCCTCTTCTCAGAGCAGGGATTACCGGGATGGCCTGGGGGTGCAGAAAGGCTATTTTTAAAACAGAACTGGCTACAGTACAGCACAGAATTTTGCTTCTGTCATATCAGGTCTGCATATTGTGAAAGGAAGCTTTTATATTAAACGATTAATGATTAATTAATCTCTGACTGATTATCCATGCCTTGCCACTCTTTCAGTTGGTCTTTCATTATATACTCAGGGTAACGGGAACAGTCACATAGCTCTATAAAATCAACAGTACGAGGTCTGTGGCCTTCATCTGCTGTCACTATAGAGACCAGCCCGCGTGCGTCTGTCAGATGCCCTGGTTTTCCGTGCTTCTGCAGCCGAACATGCAAACCCGTTGTGACGCCATGAGGAAGCGCGCTGTGTCCTCCATGTCCCAGCTCATCCTACTGTCAGCCCCCACATGGCTTCTGTCACAACCCCCCCACCTGGGAGTGCGGATATGACCCCACTGGCGGCCTGGGGACTGTAGGAGGCTCGTTTCTCATAAAGCCCCCCCCCCCCTTGTCACCACCAGCCTGGTTCACAGACACCAGCTACAGATACTTCCTGTCCTGTTTTTAACAGGACCACCCCATATTCCATATTGCCGTGCCCCGTTTTGATATTTTGCGATCCCCCCCACCCCCGGCAAATTCACATATTTCTCCCAATTGAAAGAGGCAACCCTACCTCCAGCTGATGTTGGTGAGTTTGGCACACAGTGGGGGGGGGCCATGCATTTATGTCATGCTGAAAGCATTCTAGTTATTAACAACACAAACACTTTCCTAGGGTCCCACGAGACCCGAAACAAACACATGTAAATAAAATCAGCAGGAAAACTTCAGACAGGATGTGGAAATTCAGGACGACACGTAGCTACATAACTGTTATCCTGCCCCCCCACCCAGATACCAGCAGCCATCACGTCATTCCTCATTGGGGGGAGGGGGGGGGGCAGCGTGTTCTCAAAGTGCCCCCATAAAACGGGCTAATCGGCTAATTAGCTTTTTATGGAAGCAAGCTGAATATTGGACAGTAAGCTAATCGGCATGCTGCTTTTTGGGAGGTGGGGGGGGGTGCTTTTTAACCTGCAGGTGGAACATCGAGGCCCCAGCCTGACACAGGTATCCCTTGACGGACTTGGCAGCACGTTCAGCTCATCAGAATTTACAGGGTGTGTGCCCCAATGACTGCATGATAATAGTAATAATAATAATAATAATAATAATGTACATCAGGTGTATTGTGGATCCCCAGCCACCCCTGAATCTGAATCAGCAAGGAAGCTGTCTTAATGAGTTAAGCCCCAGTTTATAACATATAACTTGCCAGAAAATTTCAAAACAATGCAAAAAAATGAGAATCTAAACAAGTACAATTTTATTAATAAACTAACAACACATCTTATGAATAAGATTAATTTGCCTGCATTTAGGCATATTGTCTTATTTTAGGAAATCTTACCAAGTACAATGTTCTTACTGTACTGAGAGATAATTTTAATAAAGATAAATCAGTTCATCTTATTTTTTTGCAGTGAGCGTACACATGAAATTTTAAGCACTTTTATACTTGACTGTCTGCCTAGAGTAGAGATGGAATGAAGTGTGAAATAAAAATAGTGATCGTATGTACACAGTGGGTGATGCTAGGGAGAGCAGCACTGCTGACTGAAGTGTTAGCAGGTCAGTTATTGTTGGTGAGGGACGATGTGATCTGTCCCTATGCACAGTGCATTCAACGTGTGACACCTCTCATCTGGTTCAGAAAGTATTTTAATAAATTCACAAACCACAGACACTGATCAGACTGCCAATATCATCTGTGATCACAATGAACATTCGCTGATGTTCATGACCCTCACCCCCACCGCCTTCGGGATCTTGGAGCACGGTGTGCTCACAGAAGGCTCATGTAACAGTAACTTATAAGATTGTGGTGTACAATAGTACAGGACATCGGCCTGCTGTGCTGACACGCGCAATCGCTTGATAGCGGAGGGAGGCCTGACCTCACCATATGAGGGAACGCGGTATGTAGGAGCCTGAACCTCCAGCATGGCCTCTGGGGGCCTTGTGCCAAGCCAGGAGGCCCCCGCTGCTGGCTCACTCACTCGCTCACTCACGTGTTTGATGGGCCCCACTTCTGCAGATCTAAACAGTGAGGCTTCCCCAAACATTGCCTTTTTAAGGCTTACTCTGCGGGCAGGGAGCTCTGCCGCCCACCCCCATCTCTGCCATGATGAAATGCCCCCCCCCCCATCTCACCGAGGAGCGACCTGCACTCTCTTCTCCTCCACTGTTGTGTTTTTGCTCAGCCACCACCCCCCACCCCTACACCTCCTCTCTCATCTAAATTTAGCCTCTGCATGGAGGAGTGTCTGGCAGCTCATCTTTTTTTGCTAGAGGGGGTTGGGGGGGGACGTTAATCTCATTGATGTTTCGCAGACTCCTACCCTCTCCCTCTGACCCCCATGTGCAGCTGGAACATTGAGAGGGGAGCAGCGAGGTGACCGTACTGGGGATGCAAGTTCCTCTTTGTCAGGGAGGGTCTCCGTGAAAACAGATGCCGGTGTAGTCAGATAGTCCATGAAGCTCCAAAGGACTCTGCTTTGTGAAGGCAACACTGGGAATGAGGGGACTTGGGGGAGATGGTGCTCCTGCTTCCATCTCCTCTTTTGTCCTGTAAGAATGAAAGCTCAAGCCCTCTCTGCTTTTTCGTGATTGCAGTGTTTACATCATTGCACTAGGGATTGGGGATACTGAAGGTACAAGGCTGCATAGCCATGTTTGCCCTTGGAAGGAACATTTGGACACAGTGTCCTTAGGGTATGTAAACACTGCGATGAGCCTGGTTTCAGTCCACCGTTAGATGTGCTGGATGACCTCAAACACACACACACACACACTTGCCACCAAAGGGTGATATGAGCACCTAGGAGCTAAAAGACCTGGAACAGGATGTATCTTAGACCTCATAGTGATACGGGGAGCCAGGCCCTGAAGACCCACATCCTGTCCATGTGACGGTGACCTTCTGAACGAGTGGTTCACATTAGCATCCTCACTGTCCTTTATTCGATTAAGCTGAGAGGTCGTGTGAGATCCACGCCGCCCCCAGGGCCGCTGCAAAGCCATGTGATCTGAAACAGGAAGCAAGCAGGTGGTCCCTGACCTCCCAGTGGGAGCTTCTCAGACTCTGTGACCTTCTGAAGGACACGTGATCTGTTTTCTCAGGACCACTGCCGGGAGCTGGTGGCCATTTGATGGGTTGGGCTGGAACTCGTGCTGTGAAACGTATCTGGTTCTGTCTGCTTTAAAGCCACCACCTGTGGTCTTCAGGTGGCCCAGATATGCTGCTGGGTCAGTCCCTCAGGACCCCCCCTTTTGGCTGCCCCCCCGCCCCAGAATCCTTTGTGGCATTAGATGACATCATTGTCCCCTCATGGACACTCTGTACAAAGGTAGTTAGCTTCTATGAGGGTGTCTGGTTCTTGTCCTGGACCACTGGCTTGTGTAGGCATGTTCAGTTAGGCTTACCATGTAAGCATTTGAAAGTACTAGTTATCTTCTTAACTAGCTGAGCCTCTTCCTGTGGGGCACGGTATTTGGCATTTGGGTGACAGGGGACACTCCATCACCCTGACCAGGGGGATCTGACCTTCTCACCTGCTCCCATTCTCCCCGTCTCCCCTATCAGAGACACAGCGCTTCCCGCAGCCTCTTCCCGTCCAGTCTGCATCATTCCCACTCCGCTTCCCCTGACCACTTTTCCATATGCGGGAGTAAGAGACCTTCTGAGAGGAAGTTAATTATTCCGAGTGCCTGCGAGTGCCGGCCCGGCATTCCCAGGCCCAGCTCGGAGCACCGCTCTGTTCTTAATGGTTTCCACATGGCCCTGCTGAGCATGCAGCCAAGATTCCGGCACGGGCACAAATCTCCAAATTTAGAAGAAATATGAAAATTGTCAAATGCGGCTTCCTTTCGAGGGAATCCGGCCCAGCCTCCACCCCCCCCTCTTCCCTGCAGATTTCTCCTCCTCAGACGTCGCAGGTCATGGGTAGGGGTCATGGGGGGTCCGGCGCTGGCCAATCCTGCGGCTCGAGGGGCTTTCCCGGGCGGGCCTCCCCCTCCAAGCGCCGGCCTCCCTCCTCATATAAGGAGTAAAAGAAAAGAGGCTGCCAGCTGAGCCGGCCGCTCTGCAAAGGGGCCCTGGTGCCGGGGGCCCCCGTCAGGCCACGGGGAGCACCTTCGGCCGCCTCCCCTGCTTTCCAGCCCCACCCTCGGGCCAGCGCCCCCGCTAGGATGGGACAGGAGCTGCCGGCAGGTACGTATGGCAAATGAGCCAACCAGGGAGCCTGGGGATGTGGCAGGCAGGGGGCATCTTGGGGTCAATATTTGGGGCTGGGGGTGGGGGCACCATGAGGTCCAGACCCGATTTGTGTGCTGGGTCTTGGTGCTGGGTCTTGTGGAGGGAAGAAGCTGCAGCCAGGGCCTCAAAATCCAGTTTCACTGGGAGTATAGAATTGCAAAGAGCACCCCCCCCCCAGGTCACCGTTTGGGGATCTTCTCAGCCCCTCCAGACCTCAGGTTCATTGCCTGTCATTCTTCACAGGAGGCTAAGCACCAGGCTCCTTCTGGATGGGGGGGGGGTCCTGCTTTTCTCACAGGTCGTATCTACATATACTTCTCAGTGTCAGTGATCTGCTGGCGTGCGAATCGGCTGCTTCCGTCGCTCTCGTGCATTTGGACCTTGTAGACACTCAGAACTGTTTGGTTGCTTCCCTGTGCTGCTGGAAATGTGTGTTTTTGTGTCTGTAAGTGCATTTCAGTGAGGTAGACAGTGATGAATCAGGAATCTAGTCCTCACGCCTAACCTGTAGTCGAGGATGATGTTCCTTGACCCAGCTCCCGGTAGCCAAAACGGGGACTATCTGGGGATCCCCGGGAACCGGGTTGGGGAACACCGTCGTAGGAGACATATGGGTTAATTAAGTAAATTAGTGTAAAATAGAAGACTGCAGGTTCAGTCACTAGTGGCATCTGGGCTCCAGTATATTATATATTGCGATATTTTGCAGTTGCCCCCTCACTGGACTGTGCTCATCATATCCGCACAGACCTCTTCCCCGGGCTAACCGACCTTCTTAGGGCCGCTTTGGCCACCATCATCTGGTCCCTGGACCACAATGTGTTTAAATAATAATGTTACACCATATGGGGTTTTTATGCCACCTTATATGTTAACCAAAGTGTGGTGCTTAAGGAGGGTTTGATGCTGGACTTTATAAACTAGACCATTAAACTGAACTTCCCCAGCACTTATCCAGCTCTGTGTATGGGGGGGGCATCTTAGTGATGTTTATTGAAAGGTCCAATGACGGCCCAGTCCATGTATCTGAACGTAGGCAAGAGAGCTTGCTGAGCGTGGTGCTCACTCTCAAGGGTGCGTGCGTAGTACGAAAGAAATGCGACCCCCCCCCACCCCATCCCCCATCTGGAGCTCCTCGTCTTCTTGCTCTTTGTTTCTGGGAAGACTTGTTTGAGACGGGGAGGGGGGGGGGGGGTGTACCAGATGTGTCCAGCTGTTAGGTCAGCAGAGCAAGTCTTCGTTCTGAGCATTGTGACCTGACGTCAGGGGTGTCAGCATAATACTCACGACCCCCCCGATGAGCTGTAAGGACCCTTTGGTATTACCATACTCATACAGAGAGGAGTTTTATAAGCTGGGCCTTTGCAGAGCGACACACCGCTCGTGTCTCTGCCTGTCATACAGAGAGGAGTTTTCCTGCAGTTTTATATGAGATTTTACAAGTGTCCTTTTATTAAATTATTTATGTACTAAATTATCCGTATAGCGGCTGTGTCTGTATTTTTGGCTCACTGTGCTGCCGATATTTCGACGTACCCGGCTCAGTGACACGGTTTGGCTGAGATTTGATGTTTTCCTCATTCATTTTTGCTACTAGAGTGGTGACATTTGGGTTGCAGGCATGAGACAGGCTGGATTGAGCTGTCCATCAAATGAGTTTCGGCCAATCGGCTGAAGACATCTCACCTGGCAGGCATGTCAATCAGCCATGACTGATCTCATCTTGATGCTTTACACACATACACACGCACATAAGTCAACTACTGGTGACTGATCTACTGGTTTAGTTTAGACACCCACCGCTGCATCCTGATAGAGTGAATTATATATCTGAAACACCATGGTTTAAGTATTCGGTGCTGTGTCATGTCAGTATGTTTAAATACTCCGGTAAGGGGTATTTAAGTACTCAGTGCTATGTCAGTGCTGCTCAATTCCCCATATTGAGTCCTGTCAGTATGCTTTCGGTGTTCAGTATTGTCATGTCAGTACAGTAAAATTCCCCAAACTGTGTTGTGCTTGTATGGTTTAATTACTGAGTGCTATGTCCTGTCATTATTGCTTGAGTACTCTGTACTGTGTGATGTTGGAAGTATTCTGTAAATACCTCAAAATGGTTTAAGTACTCAGTGCTGTCATGTACGGGTTACCATCACCATAACAAGGTTCCCGTCACTGCACTGTGGACAGAAA
>JAODLD010000002.1:27549130-27560533 GCA_026781065.1 Mormyrops boulengeri | reverse complement strand
AATTTGCATGTTCCATTTTGTGTCTGTGTGCTCCCCCGTTCCCAGGGTCGCTCCAAAGCAGGGAGGGAGAGGAGGGAGGAGACCAGAGATCTCCATGGGGAGTCGGTGCCCAGTTTGACACACGCACACACGGTCATGTGACGGCAGGCCGTCCTGAGCAGCGCCGCAGCCTCCGGGCATCGCTGCCACGACAGTGACAGAGCGCTGCCACAATGCTGAGGGAACACTGGCGGCCGATTCCCGTCTGTGGCTTTGGGTCTGCAGCGCCCATGGTTAAGTCCCCCCGCTTTGCAAATATCCAAGACCAATACTTTGGGGGTTGGTGAAAATCTCCTCCAACTGCAAAGACAGCAGGGGTGTGCCAGGAGGGAAAACAAGAGAATCAGAGTGATAATCAAAGCCTGCGAATCTTCAGTCATATCATGGGGGCTGTTGCTCCACATGTAACACATCTAAGAGTAAAGGCACTTATCAGCTGTCTCAGCAAAGCGATCGGACTTACAGAGATTCTGGATTCTGGAGTAATGGATGCTATCTCCAGGCATTGTTAGAAAAACATTTCATTGAGATAAAACTGTTTTTCAGGAGGATTAACTGACTTTTGTCATGATTCTCCTTTCGTCATAATTGAAATGTCCCTGTCTGGATTCCTGTCAATGGAGTGTGTCACTTAAACATCACCCAGCAAGCCCTCCCCCCCACCTCTGGGCCTTGCAAAAGTATGTTCAGCCTGTGTTTTTCCACATGTGTGCTTACTGGGCGTGAGGGAGGGCCAGAAGAGGGAAGCCTTCAGTTTGTTTATGCTCTGCTGATTATTTGGGAGGGAAATGAGGCCAGTTTGTGAGCTTGATCTGAATGAAAATGAGCCGACAATGAGTTAAAATAGGAGTTAATGCAGAGTTAATGCAGAGATAATGTGTAGTTAATGTGTAGTTAATATGGACTCCCGCTTTTCTCTCTGGTCAATGGTTTTTTTGTATGTTAGTAAGTTTTTCCATCAGGATCTGTTTACCTTCAGCATTATAAACACCCCCCCCACTTGTTGCCTGTCTGATCAGTTTATTCAGGCTTGGCGCTCAGCTCATGCAAAGACAAGCCCTCTACCATAGAGACCCCGTCCCGTCCTCACACACCACTTAGTCTGCTTGTTTTCTGTCCTCACCCAAAATTTGACATCATCAGAGCAAATGGTCTTAGTGATCTAACAATTACAATTAGGGTCAACCAGGTCAGGGTCTAGCAGGTTAGGGATAGGATTGGTGTCTGACAGGGTTAGGGTGCAGATGGAGGTTTGCCGGAACATCAGCTCTATCTCAGATTTAATGCCCTGCATGGGAGGAAAGGCTCGTCTGCCTGTGTTTCCTGCCTCGGTGATTAAGGGGGCAGAGAGGAGAGGGGAGGCAGCCTTATAAGGAGATGTTTGGCTGTGCCAGATTACCGACTCATCTGATTGTAAACATAGCAGGGGGGCGGCGGGGCACGCAGGCCCGCACACGCTCACAAGGAGACACAGAGCGTGCCCCTTACATGTTACTCAGACAAGGCATCTCCTTGGAGCCTCTCTATTGTGGTTTCAGAAAAAAACGTTCACATTTCCTGGTGGCTTGTGTAGAATTCCTGAATGATTGGCAGACTCGCGCTCCGGGGATGAGGCGCTAATGAGCAGCTTCCGTCGGGAATGTCAGTTACTGCAGATGGGGGCTTGTGGGTCTGCTCTGTGATGCAAGCAAGCCATGGAGTAAAGCAGAGGAACATCCGATGGATGGATGGATGGATGGATGGATGGATGGAGCATGTGCCTTGGGTTGCTTCTGATGGTCACAGAATCCCTGTTTGTGGGTTCTGTCGGCAGGCCTTTGAAGAAGCAGTCAGAGTGGCTGTCTGGTCCGGAGGGCAGGCAAAGCCCAGCCTGATGGGGGGTAAGCAGACTGATATTATCCCCTATGAGCAAAGCAGCCTCCGGCACCTGTAAGCAGAGATGGACATTTCAGGTCCAGAAAGTAAAAATCCAACCAGTTGAGTACTCTGTGACTGTGACTATTTATGCTCAACTGGTTGGTTGAAACAAAATCCTGGTTTGGATTTTTACTTTCTGGACCTGAAATGCCTGCCTCTGCCAGTAAGGAGGCAGTTCCCACCCCTTTAGTATCATTGTGTCGCTTTGTCCCCACGAGGATGCTTCATTCTGAGGCACAAACCCACTCAGCTGCCTCATAACTCACCATTAAATACAAAACGGCGACAGCAGCTCGTCCCCCAAGTAATGTACATTTAGGCTCCTGGTGAAGGTCTGGAGCTTCCAGGCAGCTGGACCAGTGCAGCACCGCAGGATCTGCGGACCGGCTGGCCCGCTGTGTGTGATTGGGCCGGTCCGTGTGCCGGGGCGCCCCCTGCAGGGCAGGGTGTCTGAAAGCGGGAGAGTAGAAGCGGCCTTGCAGGTCTGCTGTTCACCTTCACCACTTTTTCCTTTTATGTCAGTCAGCTGCAGGCTGAGACTAGAAATGGACATAAAACGAGGAGAGGGACTGGGGGAGGGGGGCCACAGGGAGAGGAGGAGGGGTGGGGGGCAGAGTGTGACAAACTATCTGTTTCCACCATCACGGCCTGTTAAGAACCATGAGCTTGAGTGTTTATCGAGAGCCCGGCTACATTTTCCATTATCCCAAAATAAAATCCCTTAAAAATTCCTTATATGGACTGAGGCAGATTCCAAGAGAGGGATGTGAGTGACCCTAAAGCTTCTCCCTCCTGGAGCCGGCCCAGGACAGCTAAGGAATTCACTTGTTTCTTTCTCCATGCCTTTTTTTTGGTTTGTCCCAGTTCGCAAGGATAAATTAAATTCTCCCCAGATGAAACTGCAGAAGTCTGTAGTCCGGCCGGCCACCGGTGCTTACGCGTCGCCAGAGATGCGGCCTTTTGCTGGGGACCGGCCCAGCATCACTGAGCAGTGTTTAACCGAATTAGCTGAAGACGCACATGTAGGGCGATTGCACGAAGCGCTGCATTTATCACATACATTGCATGTTTTGGGGTGTATCTTGAGCCTTGTACTTACTCCATCTACGTTATGCCCTAATCGTTAGTTGTCTTTTGTCAGGGTGCGTCCAACAGTGGGCAGCACAAATTTCCACCGGCCTTGGTCATGTAGCAGTAAAGATTCTGATTGGTCCTTGGTTAACCCTGAGCCTCCCAGGCCTGGGGCAGAGCCCACCCGTATTTGTCGACTCCATGCGTTCATCTCCCTACCAGGTCGATCAATGGGAAGCCTTTTCACACCAAAGCACCAAGGACACTGTGCCTGTCATCAGAAGGTCGTCGGTTCAAATCTCAGGCTGAGCAGAGTGATGTCACCATCGGGCCCCTGAGCAAGGCCCTTAATCCCTAATTGCTCCAGTGTCTGGCTGACCCTACTTTCTCAAAAAAAATGTATGTATGTTGTAAGTACATTTTATTTATTTTAACACTTGCAGATTGAGGAGAATTTTCACTGTGCAAGACAAAACAGAATGCATCTTAAGGGAGCACGGTCACCATAATTTGCTGGTGGCTGGAGAACACACTGGTCCAGCAACTAGTGTTACTGGTCTCACACAGCTACCGGCTTGCCAGTTCCAAATCCTGTTCTGGCTGCTCATCCACTGTTCCCATGAATTTAGAACCATCAACCAGAATACAAAGTGGGAGTAAATGCAATACAGGGTATCATTGAGAGTTACTCTATGTTACATGCATACATACCGGAATAACCCAGAACTGGTCAATCTTGCGAGGGGCCGGCTGCTCCTCTTCCTCACAGTCTGAAGGAAGCAGCCAGAGCGGAACGGACCCACCAGAATGTGAATGCTTGCTTTGCAGCCTAATGGGCCAGCAGAAGGTGGAGACCGGAGCCTGATCAGAGAACATATCTAAACGTCCTCCAGAAACGTCATATCCAGTAAAATGATTGGATTAAGCAGGACTGTGGCCTTCACTCTGATTGGTTTATCTGCCTCTTGCCGTCGACAGTAGAGAATGACATCAGAGACGCCACGCTGCTTCACTACAGGAACACAGCAGTGGTGCTGATCTCTCAGCTTTCATCTGGGGCTTTCATCCAGACATCAGAGATGTTTCTCCTCAGGTCGACTTCAGGGAGACCTTTTTTACAACCTGCTGGTTCAGTCTTTTCAGTGTTTATGATGCACTGAGTGATGTGTATACAGCTCTTCACCCTTTTCAAGCTTGGAGTTACCAAAATATATGTCTGTGAGACTACTGCTGGGCACACAAATGGACATGCTGGTCCATCTGTCCGGCTGGCTGGACGCCAATGGCTTGCAGGTGCTGAGGCCGGTCCTGGGGCAGCATGTGGGTTTAAAGGCACCCACGTTGGCCTTTTGGGGTTCTGGGCTCAAAGGGGAACATGGGGGTAAGCTCAAAATGGCCAGGAAGGGATCTGGGCTTAGCAGGGGGATAGGAGTGTGGGAAAACCAACAGGAAAAACAGAGCTTCTGAAAGTCTTGAAAGTCTGGGGAGAAAATATGAGGATACAAGGAGTCTCGGGTCAATGTCACTTCCTGTATGCTTACGTCATCGTACTGCATCGTTCTTGCCCCTCAGGGCAGCCCCTTTTCTAACAAATGGCTTGGTTTAGGCTTTATGTGTAATGTTACTTTCTGACCCCATTTGGAATGACAATGCTGCCCTCTGCTGGTTCACAGGATGGCTACCCACGCCTGGGTAAAGTGCTGCCCTCTGCTGGTTGACAGAATGGATGTTCAGTCCCCAGGCCCAAGGTGCAGTGCTGCATCTCTGGTCAGTTGGGAGTCTGAGATGAAGCACTGTAGCTCAGGAGAGGGGACACAGCTTCCACTGACCCTGCAGAGCCAGAAAGACCAGTGGGCCGATTCACCTGCGGAAAGTCAACACCTCTACTCTACCCAACACAGGAGGGACCCTCCTTCAGGAGAAAATATTTCCAGTTATGTAACTATGCTACAAGTGTAGATGATTGATCATTATTTCTTTTTTTCCTACTGGATCCTTACTATTGACAAACAGTCATTCACTTCCTTACCCCCGGGGTCCAGTTTTCCCAGGAATCCCTTGGGCAATAACAAGGGGGATTCCTGGAAATACTGTTCTTGGAGGTGTGGTTTTGCAACCAGACATCAAGATGAACTCTCACCATATGTGGCAGCTGAAAGGCAACATTGTCACGTGACAGCTAAATGAACCCAGATAACCCCGGTAAACATGAGAACGGTGTGTGTCATTTTCACAGGAAATGACAGGAGTACTTAACTTTATGTTTATGAAGCTCAAATAATAAAATAAAGCATGACTGTTGATGTATATCATAAAATGTAAAATCTAAATAAATTTAACAAAAAGATCTGTGTCTTTATAAAAAACTATTGTTTTGCACAATATTTTAAAAATGTGTTTGTCAACTTTCTGTTTACCAAAAAGAGGGACAAATGCACCATCTATTGGCAAGTGCGAGAATTACCATGGCTACTGTATACAATGGCACCACTAGGGGGTGTCATTGAGCTGATTCCTTAGGGACTAAGCAGCCTTCCTTTATTTCATTTTACTGATGACCTGAATTCCATTTGATAATTATTTGAGAGCATTACATAGTTCTATCCATCAGGCCAGCCATCCATCTCACAAATTTCCAGGAATGCTGCCCACTGAGCCACCACGGCACAGCTACGTTGCAGTTATGTGTGGGACAGGCTGACGAGTGCCGCCCAATCCAATAAATGTGTGTGTGCTTTTATATATTGTTTATTCTTACCAGTATCAAGAGGTTACTTGAGTTTAATTGAGTTAATATCAGTTATAGAGAAGCTAATGCTACAATCCAAAGGCTCATTGAATGTGCCATTGCAGAATACACGAGGGATATGTGCAGTTTGTATTCAAGCATTACAGAGGACACATTTTGTTTCAGAAACATTTCTATACATCACACTTGCCATATTTTTAGATCTACTGGACCAGGATCACTCAGGCCCATGTAAAGTGAAAACTTCTAACTCAGAGTAACCTTGGCTATGATGTAAGACTGAATGACTTTTGAGTGATTTGTGTGGAATCACATTGTACACAGTCCAGCCAATGGGCATCAAGGATGATGCTAGCCTGGCCTATTAGCACAGAGGAGAGGCTTCATGTTAGCCTAAGGAGAGCTCTGCATGTTTTGCTGAAGTAAGCGGCAGGAGGGGCCCTATACCACACCTCTGCATGCAGAACGTCAAGCAGCCGACACACCAGGTGTCACACTGAGGTCAGGCATGTGACCCAACCGGCAGATCTGACTGGCTGTCACGTTCGCTTGCCGTGACCTCAGCCTGGAAGCCAGAAGGATCCAGTTGCAGCTGTTGAGGGAGCGTAACAGAGACATAGTAAACAGGCACACATGAATGGGAGCCATGGCACAGCTGGGGCTCTTCATGTGAGACCCCCAGGCTCCACAATCACGTAAAAGAGGTTTGAGAAACAGCCCAAGGCTCGGGCTCGTCACACGTCACTGGACCGAAGCGGAATTATCCGGGTTTTTATGATAATGAGACAGTGACGTCTGCCTAGTATTACTCGTGTGCGTGCTTCAGACTGGCAGAGAGTGAGAGAAGCCTAGAGGAGCTGAATGAGGAATGAGTCAGAGTGAGTTGGGAGGGGGGAGTATAAGGGAGATCAGGTGACGGGAGGGATGATGAGTCATATCCCATTCCTTTACCTACTGAATCAGCCTCCTCTGACACACCTTGATCGGGGTGCAGTGCTACTGTGACTCACCTGCTGCAGAGCTTTCCGGAAGTGAACAGGGAGGGGAGTCTGCCGCTAAACAGAATTCACAGGAAGCCAAAAAATAAACTTGCCCCGACTACATTCAGAGCCCTCGCTAGGAGCCTTAAACCAGATTATCACATCCTGCCTCTGTGCTGAGCATTTTGAATACTCATCTTCCCTCCCAGATTGTTGCCTTTCCACAAGAGAGTTGCCACGCAGAGTTTCATTGTACGTTTGTACAATGAGAGTAAAGGTGTCTTATGTCTTACACAACGTGCCTGGCCAAGCCCGTTTCCCACAATGCACCATAAACATGTGTCACGATCAGGAGGCATGGCTATCCATGACAATGCAGGAAAGGAGCCATGTGGCCAGAGGGTGCAGTATCAGGCTGCCTGGAGGACAGGAAGCGGCTGCTTTGTTGCTGGGATATAAAGCAGACATAACAACGCGCCAGGTTCGGCAAGCCAGCGCCGGCTCCCTCTGCCACCTTACACGCGGTGTTATTTCAGGGTGCAGGAGTGCAGTGATTGAAGTCAAAGCCCAAGTCCGGCCTCTCTATTTCACAGGACCCCGTGGCCCAGCTGGCAGGGTCAAAGGACGTGACCGTGGCAACTGGCGAATCAGCACACAGATGCCACTCCACAGACAAACCAGACGTGGGCAGCCATGTTGACATGGGCCACAGCTGCTAAGGACGTACTCTAGGCGTATTTAAGAAAAGAACTCAGGGTCAGAACAGGGCAGCACAGGGCAAAAGGCGGCAGACAACCCAGACAGGACTGCAGGCCGGAAGGCTTACATCTGATATCTTGCTATTCTTGTTAAGCATTTGGCACTGTATTCTGGGGGCCACCTGGTGGACACATAGCAGTCTTTTTTGTCCCAGAGTTCAGCACAAATAAGGTTTTGGGGTGATGTAGGGAAAAAATATTGAGCCAATCTATTAAACATAATAAGAAGGGCAGGTGATTAGAGGGATTTCTGGCTGCCTGAATGGTAATTTGTTTGCTAAATCTTGTAAGTAGCAGCAAATCTGTGCTGAGAGTACAGGGTGGCAGCGGGGGGGTTTCGAACCCTCACCCTCCATGAATATCTACGTACCCAGGAGTCACCAGGGGCACCAAAAGCGGGATCTCTGACCAAGTCGCACCCAATCAGAACATGACAGCAAGCAGGCGCCCCCCCTCCGCGGCCCGCACTTTTACGGTCTGTTTGGGAATAAGCACATGCTACCAGCTCTGACTATGGCTCTGCATTGAGCCCTCAGGGACACGTTCTTCATCGAGTTCCTCATCTACCTCATTTCATTGATAAACACTTATTAGTGAACTTTGGGACTTCACATGGATGCATGTGATGGCTGACTCTATGCATCTGCCACCCAGTCTCCTTTTTTAGCTATTAACTTCATTAACTTCAAGGGCATACTGATTACCAACCCCCCCCCCAATATGATACGAGGGGGTCCCACACATGCCATCCAGGATGAAGTGTCCTGAGATGGTGCCCCCCCTGCTTGGCCCTTATGTACCCTGTCCCTGGTGGCTGTTGTGCCATCCTCATCTCCTCAAAGGGGGTGGGACACGGTGACTGTATGCCCTGGTGTATGATTTCGATGGCCACCGGTTTTTGGAAACATTCACCTTGGTGACAGGCTGGGGGGGGCGGGGGGGTGTTAGACTGACTGATTTAACATTTGTGTTTGTTTTTAGCAACGTCCCGACCCCTCATACTGGCCGTTTTAGGCCACTGGTGGGGAGGGTGGGTGGACCTAAAGCCAACAAGTACTCTATTCTGAAAGGCACAGAGCGCACCACGCCTGCCCCACTGCCCCTTCCTGTCTACCTCCATGTTAGCCTGGACCACAAGTTGGCAGGACACAGCACACAGGCCACTAGTCAACATGGCCAAATGGTCGCCATGGTGATCAGGAATAAACAAAAAAGGAGAGTCATGTGACTTCTGGTACGAACGTGAGGCTCACTCCAACACTAAATATACAATAATGCTGGGAGATATAAATATAGACACAGATAGGGTTACCCAGGTGCTAAGTCTTTGCTGAAACTGTAAGCATTCTTTAGATGGAACAAACTCCTATAGGAACGTGCCCTGCAATACGAGCCCCCCCCCACCACCGTAACCCCGTAACTTTACCCCTCTTGCATGCCAGCTGTGTGTATTGCAGCTTGTGCATTATTCAGGGAGTATTTTACACAGGCTGCAGAAACTACATGGGGGGGGGGGGTTTCAGCATCAACAATGTAGCAAAAAGCTCCCAAATAGCTGCCCAACAGACCAATAAAACTGCTTACATATATGACTTCTACTGCACTATAGTACACCCTTCATATTATATATATATATATATATGTCTGCATGTATACATATATAACTATACACAAAAAGCAACGGTGGTGAAAATACACATGGCTTTGTATAATGACAAAGATGTTTTTTATTCTAAAAAAAAAATAGGCAATCAAAGCTGCTAAGCATGCCACACGCATTCACATACGTGTTGGGCTTCTATGAAAGAAACATTGATAACATCACGCAGTCAGTAAGTATTTATTGACAAAGGCTTGACAGGCAGTACACACGGAGTGGTCAATGGACTAAAATTTTAAAAATTATTCATAAAAACCGGTGAACTACACTAGATCCTACCCTCTGAACTACTTAGACTCACTGTAGTTACTCACAAGACCCATACTTAAAATAATTAACACCTCCCAGCCTCAGGTAAGGACCCAGGTCAATTTAAAGTGGCTGTAAAGAGACAATTCCTTAAAAAGCCAAAATTTATTTTCTCATATTCTTAAAAATTCCAAAATTGTCACCAGTTCTCTTCCTCTCAAAAGTCCTTGAGAAAATAGTAGCCACCCAACAGCCAACAAAAGGTGCTATAAACGAGGAAAGAGATGGTGACTATTATCGGTCTCTGAACATTGATAAAACAGAAGTCCTACTGATGGGTGGTAATCCCACCACCTGAATTGTCTTGTCATCAGCATTTAAATGACGGCTTACATTTCAGTTTCACCGAATTAGGTGGTGACCATGGTGTACATTTCAATGTCGTCCTGACGGTCGATTCTCATACTGGCTTTTTGTCTAGGATATACTACTTAGCTTAGGGACATAATCAAACTGATGTGCTTTTTAACTTTTGACGATACAGAAAGATGAATACATGCATTTATATATCAAATCAGACTATTATGATGCGAGCACAAACCACACACTTTCTCCCCTACAGCAGTTACAAAATGTAGCCTGAAAAGTTTACAAGAAGTAAATATGACAGTATTACTGATATCCTGATGTCTCTCCACTGGTTTCCTGTTCAGTACAGGACGGCAAAATTCCTACAAGGGTGCGACTCCTGCTTATCTAACCCCATTTACCAAAGCGTGTGATCCAGAACGTTCACTGACATCACAGAATACAGGTCTTCATGTAGTTTCTCACACAAATAAAAAGACTGTTGGCGACAGCTTTCAGTCACGGGGCCCCTAGCTTAATGAACAGTCTGCTAGCATATGTGAGGGATACCCCATCGGTCTCACTATTCAGACTCAAGCCACATTACTGTAGCCTAGCCTGCCATGCATAAGGTTGCTGGTGTGATCGTACACGCTGTAGTTCCTCTTTACTTTTGTGGGTCTGCAGAGGGCTGTAGAATGAGCTGACCCACAGAAAGCGTGACAGAAGGTAGCACACCACACACACCTTCCCGCTCTGATTATTGCTGGCATGGCCGGGGGGGGGGGCTGGGCAGCCAGATGACCTTAGACCCCTAAGGGATTTTCAAATTTTGTTCGCTCTCCTCTTATTTTCTGGCTTTCATTAAATATTCATTTACATCCTACACTGTTGTAAGCCAAAAACTGTATCGAAGTTGTTGATGGTTGAAAGGAAATGAAATTGGATTGAAATACGATTCGGTGGTAGAGCGTATAAAGGCGATTCTCAAAGGCCCCGCAAGGGGGCGCAGAGCTACGTGACCGGGAGGGGGGGCTTAAAGCGGAAGAGCTACATTAAATGATGACCGTGGTTATCCGCCTACGCCTTTGTTTAATCTCACAAGATTTATATCGGTAGATACACTTTAGTTTCTCACTGTACAAAATCATTAGATTCTGGAGCACAGTTCAGCATACGGGGTACTTCCTCAAATCATCACTATAATGATTAAATATTTATTATGCCGACCAGACGGCTGTCAGTCACTCGCACAACAAGACCGATCACGTAATTAATCGCGGTTAGGAGCCTCGGCCTGTATTGAGTAACTTGCTGCCGTGAAGCCTGCTGTAAACGGCTTCCTCCGTTCCCCGATCCCGGCGTACATTCCTGCAAATAAAACCGGACGCGACCGCCCGAAACAATGGGCGCATCGGGTGGCGCTAAACAGTTCCATGTGCTTTTGTTTACAGCTTCTAAACAGGCATCGTTTGTCTGAATGCATCCCTCAGTGGAGATCAGACGGAAAAAGCGACCCCCAGCAATCTCAATGGCACGGCTGCGGCGACGGGCCTTGTTTCACCCTTAGTCCCCAAATTAGGGTTAGGCTAGTGTGAGGGTTAGAAAAACGATGGCATTTCCAGTAATCAA
>JAODLD010000002.1:27524830-27536456 GCA_026781065.1 Mormyrops boulengeri | reverse complement strand
GGCAGACCTCATGCAAGCTACAGGGAAATGTATCCACCCCCCCCACCCCCACTATAGACAGTGCCTCAAAACAATGAGGGCAACGTTCAACGGTAACACACCCTACACACTGCAAATAAACTCTGGACACACTAGATCCTTCACCTAAACAGATCTCTGCAACCTGGACTACACGTTAATCCCCTGATCTGTTTAGCATGTGTGTCTGGATTAAATGCCAACAAGTGTTAATGGTTACTGGTCAAATTCAAGCACTAAAAATAACATGAGAAATCCAAAAGAAAGAACTGGGGGTGGTGGGGGGTGATCAGGAGGCGGTTGTGGTTTCAGACCTGGTTTAATCCTGAGAAAGATGGATCCTGAGAAGAACTAACAGCCAAGCTTCTTTTCCTCTTCCCCACTGGAGATTCTAAACACTGAACAGACAATAGAGGGTGCAGTGCATCAAACAGTATCGCTGACAAGCCCACACGGCCAGCGCAGACAGGCAACACCGAGGCTCAGAAAAAGGACGGAGGAAGAGGAAGAAGAGCAGGAGGAAGGGTGGCCTAAGGCCACCCTCCTTCCCCATGAGCAAGCAGCTTCCAGCAGAACCCGGGAGCTCTGCTGATCTCCGGAGAAAGAGAGACAGAGAAAGAGCCCACAATCCACTGCTTCAGCGTTCTTCCAACGTAGCTCATGCTGCTGGCCTGGCAGGGTGGACAGGCAGGCAGGGCAGCCAGTTAAGACTTCTTAAGTCTCAGCACATCACCTGCACAGAACTACGAAGGAGATATAGACCTTCATGCCCGTCTTCCCATTCAGTGGCATCCTGATCTAGCATTTAACGCTAGCAGTGCCATCCAATACCCAAGCTTTCCAGAGAGTAACGCCACCTAGGGCTGTGTGGGGAACCACACCATCTGCACCTGGCTTAATAGGCACAACTAGGGTTAAAGGGGGCTAATTCTCAGGCTGGGCCCTACAAGCCACTTCTATTGGTGTAGGCATGAGGTGCTTCTCCAAGCAAAAGCAGCCACACAGACTCAAAGCCGCTGTCTTCCCACATCCCCAGCAGAAGCGACACAACCGAAAGAAACAGCCTTCCTGCTCATTGTAATGGCACTGAGAAGGTGAGGCACCTTCAGTGAGGAAGAGGGTAGAACACTGGCAACCTCAGGGGTGGCCCGATCAGGCAGTGAGGCCCACAGAGCGTCAACAAAACACAAAAACAGCATGCAAACAAGAGCATGATTCCAACCACAGACGTGGAGTTTAGTAAGGACAGCATTTCAAGCAGCTCGAGGTTCTGCTCTGTAGGGTTCGAGCGCAGCTCAGAGGAAAAGGCAGCCTGTAATGATGAGTGCCTCCGCAGCACAGAGAAAGCAGCTGACACGAGGCCAAGGTGCGTTAGCAAAAAGTGATGTACACACATCCACTTCTGCTGTAGACAACATCTACATGGATCAGTGTGCAGAAAGGGCAAACAGAACTTGCAAGGCATAATCTGCGCTGGATACAGCAGGTGGTTTGGCCAAGCAGGAAACAGGAGATTAACAATACTGACCTAAGCTGTGTGTTTGGGTTTAGGGGTGATTAATGTTTAACCTGGGCAAATCCAGATTTCCAGTAACCAATACAGCATCTCCAGGATATTCCATATTAATCTTAAAGCCACATTTGGAAACTGATTTCCCAAGCATCCCCTGACTGTACCCACAGGACTGGGCAATATATGGACACAGCCCAAATTAAAAAAGCAATCAGCACCCAATGTGAAGGCAACGAACTGGAAGAGAAGGCCAAAGGACTGGGACGGATGGAGGCAGATGACTCCAGAGGAGAGCTACATGGACCAAAGGAGCTCGGACGAGACTCGCGTGGGGAGTCTTCATGACCAGTCACTGGGCTTGAGCGTCCGGGGGGGTGGGGGGGAAGTGAGTATGTGATGGGGGTGGGGTTTGCAGATTCAGTTTAGCATTAAAAAAAAAAGAAAAGAAAATGAGGTGGTAACTCAACATATGCATAAACAAAAGCTTGAGACTGGCATTCACACAAACACACAATGGTAAACCAGGTCCAAACAGCACTGCCAAAAAAGGTAGTACAGCCTTCAACAGCAGCACCTGTTGCGTATCGTCTCTGCCTCTCGTCTCGCTCTAGGTGCGACCACGCGACCCCAGCCGCCGGCGCTGCCTCCACTGGCCAGTCAGTGTCAAAACGCACATCATGCTTTAACTTCGCCAAATGTTGCCTGTCTGCAAGGCCTCAGATAACGACGTATTTAACAAGAGCAAAAAAAACAGGCAACTTCAGGTACGGTGGACGACATGGGGAAAAACGAAATACCAAGCGGTTTTCTGCGGAGGAAGGGAAGATTACAGGTCATGCAGAAGCTTTTTCCTCATTTCCATGAGGAGTAAAAACCAAGGAGGCCCATCCACGTGTGGCTGATTTCATATCAGTTTGCCATCACGCCCACAATGACAACACAAGCCTGTGACCATGCTAAACAAAAATATTCCTGTTCCAATACCATATGGAAAGTTAATTAAACTTAATCATGGTGTCTTAAATCTAACTTTAAATCTGCCTTGTCTCAGGCTACTGTTTCATGTTGGCTGAGTATTTGGTTAAAATTTACAGGGGACGTCCTATGATCCACGAGGAAATGATTTTATTCCTCACTTGTATAAAGCTGCACGTGTGCTGACCCCAAACCACAAGGCAACATTCTGACAAAACTGTCCCGCAGTTGAAATGTGGCAGCTCGGTGCTGGAGCCAGCAACTCCCCAGGGCCTGCTCGGCAATCCCGGGGGCTTACCTTATTACAGTGACGGCCAATACCCATGAGGAAATTGTCTGGCTTGATGTCTCTGTGGATGAAGTTCTTTGTGTGAACATACTCGATTCTGCTGATCATCTGCAAAGACAAACACCTCACAATGGTTCAATTCGTGGAGAAAGCCATCATCACAATTATACCACTCAAACCCAAAGCAGCTGGGATCCAGCTGGAGATTTAGCATAGATACTGTAGTTTACCTGGTCAGCGAGCATGAGGACAGTTTTCATGGTGAACCTGCGCGAACAGAAGTTAAAGAGGTCCTCCAGGCTGGGCCCCAGCAGATCCATGACTAGGACATTATAGTCCTTCTCCTGGCCATACCACCTGAAACAAAGCAGCACCAGCACCAGACCATGTAAATGAAGGAGTTTTTCCTTAATATTTTGGAACATCTGCAAACAAAACAGCCCAACATCAGGGGCAGGAAGATCAACAGGGAAGCTGCTCACTTTCCGGAAGACTTAAAAGCAGTTTTATCTGGTTTGGGAAGAGACTGCTGAATGTTTCAAGTTTTAAACCGGTTAGACCACATTGACTGCCATGAGGACATTTATAGCTACAGTTACATCCTGCAGAGAGCAATCTCAAAGACTAGAGGAAACTTCAGCTAGAAAGGCATGGGATTAAGGATGGCTAGGCCTAAGTCATTCAGAACTGGTGGGAGAATGGTGATGTAGTCATTAAGTTTAAATCCCGCGGGCTGCAGTCCTGATTTTGTGGGTGCATAAACCATGGTAAAATCGATACCTCAGCAGCTTTATAGCTCGAAAAAGTACAATCCTGTCAGCTGTACCAAAACAGCCAAAAGAAAAGGTGGCTGAAACAAGTCTATTTTGCTAGACACTGCCGGTTGTGGTTTTGGGGATTCACTACATCCTCTTCCTGCTCTACAACATAAAGGCACAGAAATTTATGCTGTTGAGAAGAGAGCAGGAAGTAAAAAGAAAAACTTGTGATCAGAAAAGCCAAATAACACATACAACTGACTAAAATCCATACAAAAAAGACGCACTAAGACAAAGTAACAAACGAAGGAGATAACCACAATGGCTTCGGCTCCAGTGATGACGACAAGGTGTGGGTCCCGCAGCCAAAAATGACAGATTAAGACGACCCGAAGCTGTTCCCCACATGACTGGACATGAGGGGATTCCTACCAAAATCTATAAGAGAATTCCCAGGAATACCACACCTACTCTGGCACTTCATGAATTAGATCTTCACTCAAGAAAAGGTTACCAAAAAACAGTGCATCAGTTCTTTAGGTGGCAACACAAACACTATCTAGTTAAACCGGATTTCCCGCAACCTGTTTTTATGATGTGTGCGTGGCAGAGACACACAATGCTCCAGCCTCTAGGTGACTGGCCTCTCGGGTATATGGGATCAAAAGCTGAAGTGGCTGCTCAATATTTTTCTTCACATTTGACCTGCCTGTATGAAGCAGATAGCTGCTCCGTGAATGAGTACCCGGCAGGGCTGCCTTTGTTTAAAGGTAAAACTTCATACAAACCGCTAACTCAATGACCACAGCTTTTGTTACACATTAACAGCATGCAGCCAGAATAAGATGCAAGCAGCTGGCAACCATGAAGACCAACATCACACTATGCCACCCAAGCTACTTTTAAATCACCAATCAGTACCACTATGCAGGTCTCACAACCCAAACAAAGACAACACTGACCTGCACTTTAGGCGGACAGGCACCTAGGCCTGGCTCCCTGCCCTGGAAGAGCAGAGCGGACACACCAATACAAACAAAGTCGCTGAGGCATTGTAAAACGCAGAAATACACCCGAAGAACACACTGTCAGCAAACCAGGAGAGCAGAACCCTGATTGGCTGATTCCCCCCCCACTCCATTTCACCTTGGGCCACCTGTCCTTTTTCCATCCACTAACCCAACAGGAAGTGCAGTGAGTTATGAGAACTGCAAAGGGAACCCAGTTAAAAGAGGATGAGGCCCAACCAGTATTTATGATGGAACACAACCTTATGCAGTAAATCTCCAGAGTCAAGCAGCACTTAAAAGGGACAGTTTAAAGATATTATCTTCACAAGGCACCTCTGCACAAAAGCCATAACCAGCCGAGCCATTGTGCCAACTCCTTTCATCTAGGGTAGCGACATTACCACAGGACAGGGCGGACTCTGATCTGCGTAAGAGTGGAGCATAGCCACCAAGGCATTAGACCAAGGTGACCTCACAACGATTCAGAGTAACCAGCACCCCCACTGACATCTATTTTTTCCCCACTCAGAGGCAAAACTATAGTGACCAAACGTTCTACACAAAAAAAAAGTACTGTCAAGAACATAGCTGGAAAACAGATGCACCAAACAAAAACAAAACTCCCAAATAGGTTGAAGGCAGCACCATACCACGCTGACGCTAGCGATGAAGCGTGTGAAAGTGATAGGAAAACTAACCGTACGTGCCCTCTCAAGTCATCTAGCAGTTTATGGTTCACAGCTTTTACAGTATTTAGGTTGTACAAGGCTAAGAGAAACAACCATGGGTGTTGCCAGTGGACAAATGGAGGAAATGGAATCCAGTTCCAGACAGAGGACAGAACATGCCCTGGGGAGCAAGTGGGGATAATGGGAAGGCAAGGTTTGACATTGACAAGAGGGAAAGTTCACGAACTAATAACCATAGGATGAGCATTTAAAATTGGCCTAATCAGACCGCTTGACTACTCGACACCAAGGAATTGTATCAGGCATTCTGAAGGGCAGCTATGAAATGAGCGAATGCCTCCGTTGTGAAGATCCGGGACACTACAGTAGCACAACTACAAACCACAAGTGCACCAGGATGAGATTAACAATCGATGCACTATAGGCAGCCTGGTTTATCTGCAGGGAATAACGAACTTTAGAACGGGAAAAAACACACCTTTAGGACTGATTTCCTGAGACAAGATGCAGAAAGATCACACTAGAAAAATGGAAAACTCTGGTGGGCATGGAAATGGCTTCAAAGCATTATATAACCCAGTCATTGCTTCCTCTGACAGCTCACAGGCTTCCTAACTAAGCCAGGCAGCAAAAGGACAGGGCCTCACCCCAATCATAAAACAGAAGCAAGCAGATACCTTGCCCCACTACTTTCTTTGCCAGTTCTGATTTGCTTGATCTCCATGGGCCAGCAGAAGTTACTTATGCTACTTTGAAATTAATTTCACATGGATGTGTGCCCTAGTTTGTTGGAGGGTAACACTAGGACCTAGTACCAAACGAGTACAGCTGGAAAGGGCTGAAGATGTGTCATGCCTTACCAAGGCATCTAGAATATTCATAAGTGTTTGAGATGTCTTCCTTGTTAGGCTATACATTTAAAATAAGCAGCAGCTGCAGCTCTGGAATCCACAGCGAGCAGAGCGACACTTTACCCGCATCAGCATAGAGCAGCTATGCCGCTTTGTTCTGCAAATGTGAGCTGGCCAGACGTGCTGCAGTCCCATCGATTGTGTCCAAAGAGCCAAGAGATCAGCCAGGCACTCTGCTCAATGATGAGTGCCAGGCTCATCAGTACTGACAGAATGGATGGAAAATCAGACAGTGCATGCACAGCACATCACAGTACTGAAATCACAGATCTGCAAGACTGAAAAAACTAGTGCTGCAACTTACTAGAAATTAGCAGGAAGCCATTGATGCAGTAGTTGTTAAATGTAATACCGTGATTAATAAAAGGTCATCATTAAATTTGGTTTTGTGAGAAAAGGGATATGCATTGAATGTACCTGAAATACTGATATTGTGGCAATTCCAGCCATAATGCAGGGCGATTTCAACTTTCTTTGAAGAGTAGCACTGGGTGCTGCTGTGTGTTGGGGGGTTCAACATGGCACCTCGAGCATTAGCAAGGTTGCACCACAATGTCAGGGCCAGGTTACCGTTAGCCACAAAGGACATGTTCACCGCGCTAAAGCTGCTCTACGGACTACTAATATTGATATTTGAAAACAGATTACACAAAATGAAAGTTTTTCCAATTACACTGAACTGAAAACTTGACAAATCAGGAAAGCAGAAGTTACCGTGGCTCATTATTTCATTATTTCCAGTTGAGAGGGAAGACAACTGAAATTTGAAACTCTTTATAAACTTTTGATGTAAGAGGGAGTGAAACACCCCCCACCACCTCCAAAAATATTCAAAAGCAAAGTAAGAAGAACACCAGCCACTGAACAAGTCATCGGCACTAAACATCCTCAGATTTCACTTTCACTTCATAAGCCAACGTACCAGACAGCCGGTAATTAAAATCAGAATGTGGGAGAATACAGTATTATTGCTTATTTACAGCCCTCAAGAGTGACTTAATGACATTAACAGGAGTGAAGGCCTCATTATTAAAAGCAGGGAAGTCACACTCCACAAGCCCCATGCAGCTAATTAAGTGCCTGAAAGGCAGCAATTTATTGTCTGATGGCAAGCCAGTTTTGATAGTGACTCAGCAAAAAAAAGGACGCTTTAGCTGTAGGAAACCTGGATTATGGTACAAGCACATATTTTAACCAAATCCAATCAAGACACAAATACTCCACTCGTCAAAACTGAGCCACCCGAAAGCACAGTTTTTCCCATGAACCTTCATTATATTACTCACTCCCAGCTTTGAAAAACACTGCTCAAAGTCCTACCCTGACCTTAAAGAGCACCGTTTAACTGGACCTGGTCCAAAATGTCATCAGTAATTGGGTTCATAGAATCCTGGGGCAGGAATAAAACAGCAAATCATTCAAGTAGAAAACAAAAGCAAACAAATATCTCAAAAATACGCCAAAGCGAAGATTTTAAAGTGAACCAACGAGTCAGGACATAAAGGTGCAGGCAGAAAGAACAAAATGCCATCCCTCCTCTTTGGGATACCAAGACTACTACTCCACATAAAACAGTTACTAACTTTGTTTTAGATTGGTACTAAGCCCAAATACAACATTTATAAAACTAGTATGGGCCCCCTGTCCACCACAGAAAACACATTGACAATAAGCAGAAAGATTCTCACTAATTCCACTAATAAATTCAACTGGGACTCAAAGCATGTCAGTCAAGGAGGCTAACCATTTTCATCATTTCCTGCTTTGAACAAACAGGCAGTGCTTACGTTCAGTTTCTACTAGTAAACACAGAACACATTACATACTTGCCAGAATGAAAATTTGTCACACATATTTCAGACTACAATACTCAGCCATGTGGCACCCTGAAAGAGCAAGATCGGTTTTCCCTGGGTCAGCACAATTTCCAGTTGTTCTGTGGTGGTCACCTCCATGCAGACAACTCCTTCACAGCCACTGCTGCAAAGCCCAATTAAATGCCTTATGAAGACCTCCATACAAACACTCAAATTTCCAAAAGACCAAACAATAACTGAACCATATAGAAAACACACTTCCTTATTACTAAGGGAGAGCAAAGATGAAAGTCACTGTTCTGCAGCAGGGACAGAACTGACACCCTCTGGATTGAGTGACAAAGAAGGTTGAGGAGGGTAGGTAGTGCAAGACCAAACGAGGAATTCGACCCCATGCTACACACAATTGCTTTGTTAGCCAGGATCCTGAGCAATTAACTGCCATAAGCGTGGATTGGCTGCCATCTTGTGAATGCTCCATGGCCACCCTGAGCCATTTCCTGCTTGTTGGGCCTCTGTAAGTTGAAACTTGTGCATGAAACAAGATGATCAAGTTGACTAACCTCTATTGTCAATCCAGCTTGTCAGCAGATTTCGTGAAGCACAACAGAGCAAGGTATGTGTTTGTATAAAGGAAATTCTTCATGTGGCAATTTCTAAAGTTAGACAGATGTATTTGGTTTAATTACACATCAGGAACGGGAATAGCTTTCCGCCTCAAGGACAGCAAAGCAACACCCCAGCCAAGCGTAACCCTTGGCCTTTAAAATGTTCAAGTTAGTAATTTTTATACAAATTCGCAATTTAATTTCAATTCAACAAATGATGCTAAACACGTATTTATTCCTTGGTCAAGTCACAATATGACCAGGATGTGGGATTATTATGTTGATTCTTAACGCCACGCTAGCATCTCGAGCTGCATTCATAATGAGATGTCACTTTCAACGGTAGTTCAGTCGACATTTCAGATAAAAATACAGGCAGTGCTGTTGGAAAATTTAGAAATCGTAGGGCTTCGACACAATAACTCAACTTCAAAAACTCAAATATATCGACCATTAAAACGATATCTCTCTGCCGATACTGTGTCATCCATGTACGTTTGGTGACACGCTTTAGTGTCCCGAAGGTGTCGTATGAGCCATCAGCCGGACATGATGGCATGATGGCAAAGCGAGCCTTGATCGTGGAACAATCGAGTTTATTGTTGCCTACACCGAAACTGAGGTCCGATACTGAGGGCTTCGACAAAAAACGACTCCAGCATCACGCTGACTACAAACACGGGGAGGTAATGGCGTCTAACCACTTGGATGATACTAAAACCAGGAGCAGACGATACCTGCCAAAATACAGTCCAGCCGCTAGCTGCTTCAATCCCCCAGTACCTTTCCACCACTCAGCGGACTTTAAGGAGATTTCGATCGAACCGACCTGGCCCTGTCACACACACGGCGCCCAAGGCCCACGGAGCCGCTCCAGTGGCCGCCATTTTCTGACAGCAGGCGGACATGTTGGGAGCAAAGACAACAAAAGGCGAGCGGCCATTTCGCTTCGACTCGCCGACGAACGGATGGAGCGGCTACGGAGAGCAGCCCAGCGTCCCAGCACCCATATCGGGTCCATGTTAGTTCTCACCCCTGAAGACATTATATCCCCAGCCAGTAGTTAGCTGTTAGCCGCCTACCACTCCGATAAGTCGATGACACGGTGACAGAGCCCGTCGGCCGACCGTCCCTAACGACCGAAGGGCCGCCAGTCTTACCGTATGTGCGGGATGCCCACTCCGCCCTGTAGAATTTTGTACAGCTTGCTCTCGTATAACAGCTGTGGGTGTCTGGCCTTCTGGGACTCCAACTTCACGGCCACCTCCTGAAACGAAACGAGCGAGAGCGGCTGTAGTGATGATCGCTAAATGTCCAGGGTCGCTCTTACACGCCTGGCCCTAGCTTAACAGCACCGGCCTCCCACCCATTTGGCGTCCGTAATACGGCACAGACTTCACAGGCCGTTTACCTCTCCGTTCGTGATGTTGATCGCCAGGTAAATGTCGCCGAAGGATCCTGATCCGATCTTCCGAACGAGCTTGTATTTTCCGCCGACTATGAACTCGGCTTTGGAGCCGCTACTGCTCGCCATGTCGTCGGAGACGCGAGTAAAAATTCAATCTGGGGTTCTTCGTGGTAAAAAAAAAAAAAAAAAAAAAAAAGGATCTGCTGGGTCTATCTAACACGATCCCGTCTGCTCGTCGTTAACAAAGCATAAGGTCCGGATAGAGGCGGGCGGGCGCTCACTCCAATTAGCTGAATACTCAGCGAGATGAAGCCCTTGTCATGGGTAGAAAGGGAAGGCGTTTCACTGGTGATTGCTTTTAAGCAGAAATAAGAAAAGCTGCTGCCGTCCCTTCCCGGTTTCGGAACCTCGTCCGGCCAAAGAACACCAAGGCAGTCTGACGAAGCTTCCCTCCCTAAGCCGCCTCAGCGTTCGGGTGGGCGAGGTTACTTTAGATTTTCTTTCTTATGTCTTTCTTCTTCGCCTGGACGTCGATCTCTTGCGACTGGTATCCACACGTTAGAGTGGATACCCCCTTCCCGACCGTATTCTGGGGAAATCTCCGTCGAATCGCCACTCTTCTTCAGAAGCGCAACCCGCTCACTCCGCCATATTGCCGTTCCGCTCGTCCGTCTCGAGCTGGCTGGGCTTTCTTCCCACAGGACTAGGCGGCGCGAGCCGCCGCAGGCAGGGGTGGAGTCCCGACGTCAGCGGGCACGCTGGTGCAGCGCACGACAGCGCGAGGCGAGGAGCGGTCACGCGTTACGTTAAAATGGCGGCTGCACAATCGAGGTTGCCGTCCGATATTAATAGATGGCAAAAACATACAGAAAACAGTACTGAATTCTTAGGGAAGTTTTGGATTCGTTGAAAATATGTCATTTTGTTGGTTTAGAGAAGACAATTTTTTCAAAAAAAAAAAGAAAAGAAAAACCAGTTTAGTAATGACATATTGTGAAATTTGGGGCCTGATAATACAGTATCCAACAAATGCCCCAAAATGGTTTCTGTAGCGCTTACGGCAGCGAAACTGCGGAGCAAGACTGCCACCTAGTGACGGTCTGTAGCTGCGCCAGGCCTTTATATGGAATCCATTTTGAGACGTGTCTTCCTACCAGTCTGGCTGAGGCAGCTGGTAAAATTGGTCTGTGAGGCTCAAAGTGGGTCCAAACTGATATTCCCTGGTCTCAGGATTGACCAGGAAGGAGTTGCTTAATTGTGTAAAATAACAAGACCTCCTTAATCAATATTTTTTCTTTCCTAACATATACAAATGTTATCACCGAATTCTATGATATGTATAGTGATTACAACTAAATACAAAATTGTGCTTGGCGGTACCCTGTGTTTTTTCACAAACATGTAGACTTCTCAGATACTTCACCAGACCACACCTTGCATTCTTATTGAGCCTTGATCAAAAAGCAATGTAAGGTCTTGTTCAATTTGGCCTCATACCTTTTTGCTAAATTCCTGCTCTACCTTTCTGCAGACACACCCATGTCGTGGCTGTGAGGCCAGCACTCCTTACCCCACCCCCAAACCATTAAACCCTTCACTTTCAACATCCCGACAAAAAGAGGAACCAGAT